>VWYP01008538.1:91842-155605 GCA_013400435.1 Pycnonotus jocosus | reverse complement strand
AAGTCAAATCTTTTTTGCAACTGTGTTGGTGTATTTCCATGTCCTATGGGCATGTTCTTGATTCTTCCTCTCCTTAAAGAAAAACATTTTGCACTGAGGAGACCTCCAGGTCCTACTTTCTGTTATGGATATAGACATCTACTAGGTCATTTCAGGGTAGATTCAGAGAAGAAATTTTAGAAAATGATTGAGCAATATCTACTTAGCCATAGTTTGCATTCCCTTAAGAGTTTATCTTGCAATCTATTTATTAGACTTCACTGATATTTGTAGTTCAGATCTGAACCAGGTGTTTTTAAGGGAAATACTGTGGTTCAAATAAATCAGTTCAGAACTTTACAAAAAAGATCAAAGCATGCACTGAATGTCTGTTCATAAAAATGAAGATGTTATTAGAGAGTACACAAGATTTCCCAGGCAGATTTGATAAAATGAAGATTCCTAGCACACAATGAGTCATATTTTCTCTAGGGTTGAAATATTCACTACTGAGAGAACAGCAAGAGAGTATCTAGGTTAGCTGTAATTCAGAGAGAAACATGTACGCTAAAAGCTAGATCAGTGGTGCTCTGGTCTCTGCTTCCTCCCTAGACACCCATACTTGAAGGTGACCAAGAAACAGAAGCAGATACTGCTAAGAATAGAAGGAACACCGAGGAAATCCTCAGTTTGCCATTTCTAGTAAATTACTCAGGACAAAACAGATGTCTGAGGCCTAAAATTTTTCTATTGGCCCTACTGAGTTCTTTGCAGTGTTGGTAAGACTCACCAGCTGATAGCTCTAAGGCATCTCAGCATTAGTCCTGTAAAACCACCTCACTGCTACACATTTGACAGCTGTACCTTGAGAATACTGAATAGAATTTTAATTGTGAATATTATATAATTACAACTTCACACAAAATAACAACATTAACAGCAGTAAAGGAATATTTATGGATTATGACTGTGAGTAATGACTTCAATATGGGTGATCCTGACTTACACAATGGTACAGTAAATCTTCTGTAAGAGACAAACACACATGAAACTTCTGTCCAGTCTCACATCACTAAAAGGTAAGAAAATCACTGGGAAGTACAGTGGATTTGTTCAGATGCAAAAACTAGCAGGAAAAGAAGCAGTTTTCTCCAGATCCTGTGATAATCATTAATATGCAATATTCACAAACAATGCCTAGCAAACTTTGCACAATAGTTGCACATTTAAATGTAATAAAATAGTTGTATTATTTAAATGTAATAAAACACTTTGTCTTCACTATTTGTCTTCATTCCTGCATGCTGTTTGTAAGAGGTTCTGAAGGGTTAACCACATAGTTAGGAGGCAAGGAGATGCCGGGAAATGTAGCCAGCTGTTGAATGAAGCATCAAGACATGAACAGGACAATTACTTGAGGCAGTTTTCCTGCCTAAAACAACAGGAAGCTTCATCTACTGGATCTGAATTTTTAACAGGAGACCTTTGAAGTGACTTCAAAGACATCAGGTGATTAAAACAGATAAAGGGAGCAAAGAGAGAGGCTGACCCTGTGCCACAGGAGAGGCTGGGATGCAGGGAGGAATGGGCTGGGGTTTGCAGACAGGAGCCTGGCCAGCTGGCATGCTCTCCAGCTGATGCCATGGACTGACACAGCAGCCTCTCTCAAGGACTGCACTATCCACTGTTGTCAGGCAACAAGCACATACTGCTTGTTTCACAGAGAAATACGTTCTCAACTGCTGATGGTCTCCATCTCATGAGAGTGAACACCCTGACTTGCCCTCCTGAGGCCACGGGTGAAGGAAGGATCCCAAGGCTCCACTAAAAACAGGTTTAGGAGAGGTTGCTCATCCACAGGAACTGCATCTGGGGCTATCCGCAAGTTTTCTTCAAGGACGTATTGATAAGATACTAGCTGAAAACAAAGGTACTGAGATAAGGGCACAATACCTATCCTCCACACCCTAAAGGTTATTCTAAGACATCTTGCCACAGGATGTTCTTAACAAGGATCTGAAAAGGAGCAACATTTTCCTTCTGTTTCAGAAAGCAAAGTCTAATGCAGCTGCTATATCATAGCTGGCAATTACAGAAACAGTACTGATAAAATTAAAGGAATTTTCTGAAGGTTTTATCCATTACGCACAATTGTGAAAAATCTCATTATTAGCATATTTGGTATTAGCAAGCTACACTTTTGAAAAAAAACACTGCCAAATTTTAAATGTCCAGCTTGGGACTATATCGTGGCTGGAATAACAGTAAAGTCAAAAGAGCCTTTCAAATTATCTAAAATAAAATGCAAATTTATTTTGTTTAACACACATGTCAGCTAAGTTATTTAGTTAAAGGACTGTCTACTATTTGCAGAGAAAAAGGAAAGACTAATTATAAAGTTCCTGCACAGTTACTCTTTTCAACACAGAACAACAGTCTAAATTCTAAGCCCTCATTTATTATTCACTCATGTTGCTTCATTTTGTACCTGACTACACAGGAGTGTTGTTTGTGACATCTTTTCTGGGGTGGGAAGGAGGGACAGTCTGAAATAATTTTGTGGAACACCTATGATCTTGGAGCAACAGCAATTCACAGGTCACAAGCTGAATAATGCTAAACTAAATTAGGAAACACTAAATCTGTTAAAAGAAGATATCAGAGCAAATTTGTACCCACAGAGATGGCTTACGTAGACACAGTCTGCAGACAATCAAGCAGAGTCATAAAATGCACAGTGCGGCTTGCACATTAAACCCAAAGGTTACAATGAATAAATACTGAGCATCCCTTGAGGATATTCTTTCAAGGAAAGAACAATTACCACGTGAGAAGAATAGCAGCAGCTCCATGTGCAGCAGCAGTTTCAGGCTTTGTGCAGGAAGGGGGAGACTGAGGTTTCCCTCTATCCACCTGCACAACACCTTTGTGAGTCCTGTATGATGTGCCAGGGACAGACTCAACGCTGGGGCTTGCAGGCAGGAGTGAGAATGAGACACACCACACTGTACTGCTCCACAGAAGGGCAAATTCCAAAGCTTCAGCAGAGCCACAATGGTGCTGGGCAGCCATACAAAAGTTAGCTGTTGTAAAATATCCCAAATCACAGAACAACAGAAGAGAGATGGGACCATTTCAAGGTGATATTTAAAAGTCATTCCAGTCAATCACTATTGACTGTTGTTTGTTTACCCTTTTGTACATGCTGCCTTCTTTGAAAGGAAGTGCTCCTTTTTGAACTGGTAGGTCTGGAATTTCCACTTCCAGAATGACTGAATGCAGTGATTAATTTGCTTTGGAGGTTTTTCTAAATATTTTTAAGTGTAAAAATTCATAAAAATAGCTGACTCTGAAGGGGCAAAATGAAATCGAGGAGCAACAATGAGGAACAAAATTCTCCTTAAAACATTGGGAGCTACTGACAGAGACTTGGGGATTAATTTTACATCTTCTACTCTCTTTTCTGAGTGGTTGGTCCAATAGCCCCTATCATCCTCCTTAGTTCCATGGGAATCACCAGCAGCCTTCTTTCTCCCTACAGCACACTGGCTTTGCTCTCACTGCCACGAGGAGAAGCAGACACATCAGTGCCTAGCATTTGTCAGCTCATTCGTCCATCTCAGTGGAAAATTGTGAAAAAAACCCCCAATGAACAGAATGGAATGAACTCTACAATTGTTAAGTAATGTTACCTTAAAAAGCAACAAACTTGGAATTACTGTTTTGTTGCCACAGTAGATTTCTTAAACCAAAATCAAACATTTTAGGTTAAGAGCACCATGGAAACAAATACAATTATTGCAGAAAAAGTCATGTACAAGCCTTCTTAGTAAAAATTCCAGAAATCCACAGATATTCATTCAGAGCTACACTGCTGCAAGTGCTGCAGATGGCAATGACCATTGTTAAAGATATTTACACAGCACAGTTGTTTCCATCATTTTCACAAACCTGAAAAGTTATACTCAACCTATTCAAATAAACCTAGCTGTAAGTTAGAGAAGAAGTTTCACCTAGTGAAGAAGCAGGAGAAACTTTTTCATCACGTTCTCCTGAAGGTTATAATGAGTATAACTCAGAAAATTTTAAAACGGGATACATTAAGAGGCAATTTAGGATTTTTTACTGTCTAGACAGAAAAGATACAAGACTGTAGCAGCCAACTGTACCATGGACACAGGAGATGTATCGCGTTTTGGCCCTGGTATGATGCAGACAGGTAAATGGAAGAGGGTTTTGGTATTTTAGGGGTTTTTTGGGGTCTTCTCGTTTGGGTGGGGTTTTTTATCTCTTTTGTTTTGCTTTTGGTTTTGTTTCTTTTCCTTTTACAGTGTAGTTACTATGTACAAGGAAGGGCAAAAATGGATCAGAAACTACCCCAGCTAAAGTATCTGCAGCATAACACCAATTTACTGACACTGATCCAAATTATTAAGCCTTTAATTATTAAGGTTGGCCTGGTTTTACCAGACTAGAAAGGCACTGCAGACTTGTAAGTTGTCAGTATTACTATTTCTGACCACTTAAATTCTGCTTTGGTCACTGCTAATGGGCCCAGATCTTGCTGGCAGAGAAACAATCATCTTACCTTTTCCATATCTCTGCCTTTAAAGTTTCTCAGTTAAGCTTTCCTCCATTTTTCACATTTAAGGTACCTGGTTGTTCCATCTATCCCTGGTCTTTTTGTGTCCCTGGCTGATACAGAAAGTCTGCATGGAGCTGAGGGAGAACCTGTAGCTTCCCTGGACTACCTCTGTAGCAGCACCACTGATGAAGATGAACAATCAGGTAGTAAAACAGGCAAGTACAAAAAAAGATGTACCTGTTGATTGAGAAATTAGGTCAATGGAAGAAGAAATCCTTCCTTTTGGTTCTTGTATCTGTCTCTGCTTCATTATTTTAGCTTGGAGGACAAACAAAAGATAGAAAAATGGGGTTGCATTATGTGTTTAAAAATCAAATCCTAGTTGGCTACATAAGAAACCTGTGTAAAACCTGGTGAATCTTAATCTCCCATGTGCTAGTCCAGTACTTAATTTTAAAATATTGCCCATCCTGAAAATCAGGACTTGTGACTGCCCTCTCTCAGGTATGAATCAGCATGGAAATTGCCTGAGTGTTGTGTAGATGTAGCAGCTGTGGGCTCTAGTATTAGCTGGAAGTAATGAATACATTGCTGTTTTACAGCCAGCAGAATGCATTCCTTCACAGTACTTTTACTCCATGACTGGTTTGCAGTTTTTCATCTATACAGGGAATATGCATCATGTACATAAAAAGAAAATCAAAACCAAAACCAAAATGAAAAAGATGTTTGAAAAACTCTGTCATCAGGTTGCTGTTTTCCATACTTGTTTTTCTGGTGATGATCCTTTTACACCTGCATCATCACCACACTGAAAGCAAATTAATTGCCTGTTTCCTGGGTATCATTTCCTGTAATTGATTAGTAGCTAAAGTAAAACTCAAGGAACACACTGTTCCTACTTGAAGGTCAGTAAGGAACCATCTGTTGTTTATTAATATGCACTTTATTCTGGGGTATTTTACTACCTTGTCAGATCAAGCAAATCAGTATTAAGTATTGACTGATTATTTATTTAATACTATAAATATTATATGTACAAAAATATCATGAGATATAATCACTTATCATGTGAAAACTACTATCACACTGTTACACTGACACTGAACCTCAAAAACTGAGGATGGTTTAAATGCCAATTTTGTCATGTCTTCAGTAGCCATGGCTGTACTTCTGTTAATGCTAAAGAACAGAGATATCTGAGCAGGCTGTGAACTCTGGCACTTCAGATACTTTAGCAGTCTCATTAAACCTGAAAAATTGACTGTAGCTTGCATATTTCTCTGGAGTACATTGATGCTGATGCTGTGCTGGATCCATAAATGCATGGGTAGCAGTTTGAGGAGTGTAGCATTGCACCCCCCACACCTTGGTAGGCTTTCCTATAAAAGGAAAGCAGTTTCAGTTTACCTTTGGACATTTTAGGAAATCTGCCGAGATTTTTCTGCCCCCTACTCATAGCCATTGGCTCAGTGCCAAAAAAGAAGCTTGGGTTGAGCCCTGTCACTGCCTGTCAAAGCCTGTACGTGTTTCTATCAGAATCTTGCCAGTAAAGCCCACCTGAATCACTGGGTACTTGAGAAAGGACTAAAGGAACTCCAATGGCTTTTTGAAGGTGTCTTAGCAAGGTGCCAGAGGTTTCTCTAACACCTCTGTTCGGCTTTATATTTCGTCTATGTAACAGTTTGTTATTTTCTTCTTATTAAAACTTTTGCTTTACAAAACAAACCTGAAGAGCTGTCTCGCTACTTTTAAGCCCCAGTCCCGGCAGGGCTGGACCCCAAGGGTGAGAGGGATTCCCTCAGAGGAGAGAAAATTTCTTCCAGGATATGAGGGAAAACTGAAGACCAGGTCTTTTATGATGATTGTGTGGTTTTGATCTCTGAAATTTTCATCAGACAATGAACATCACAGGCTAGACCTACTTGAGACTTCTCAGAAGTGCTTACAGGAATAGCTATTAACCCACTGTACTGACAAGGTCAGATTCCTGCTTCCTCTGTGTCACTTTGTGCGCTTTCCAATGGAGAAGTGACAAATCACACCACTGATTCCTGCTCTGGCCTTCTCAGCACTTCTCCCTGCTGCAACAGTCGGCTTCCACGTGAAAAGGAACAGAAAAATATTGATGGGAGAGATTTTTTTTTTCTCCTTTTTGCGATATTTAGGAAGATTGTTTCAGTTTCTCAAACAGCCTCCCTGCCGGTAATACCAATCTCACTGAAGCCTCGTGTAGTCACTCATCAGCATCAAGAGAAAAACTTTTGGGACTGAATTTTCTGTTTAACCTGAAAGTGCATGAGTCAGAACAGAATACAGATCTTCTGCCTCTAGATTTGAGGCTCACACTCAAATTAAACAAATAAAAACAATTATAGGGAGGCTAGGGGATACATACAGAGTATCTGGACAGGAGTCCATGCAGTTGTTGGGAAACAGTAAGAATGCCAGGTGAGCTATCCCCCACACTGTGTGCTGAGCACCCTGCTGGGACAGGGTCTGGCCCCCACCTCTCCTGCTCAGTGTGGGTAAACCCTGCTCTCTGATTATTAAAATAACACAGGGGTCTTGCTTTTGTAGTTATCTGAGATTAGTGCTTGAAGACTAAAGGCACAGGTGAGCGTAGATGCTCCCTGTGAAATGCTAGCCTGGGCTGTATGAGATTTTAGTTGCCACCTTGTTTTGTTTGTCATTCTGAAGCACTGCTAATTTGGCTTGCTGCTGGCAGGGAATGTATGCCAATGCACATTTTGGTTGCCTCAAGCAAGTGGAGGGATTAATATATCTTTCTGCCCTATGATTCTTCTTTGCATTTAATTAAGAGATTTACAGAAGTGCACACAAGTGTTAGGATATAAATGCATTGACCCACATTTCCTCTCACATGAAAAGTATTTCTAAATAGTTCAAGATCATAATGGCTCTTGTTTCTCAATAAGAGGAGAAAGCATTCCATTATTTTCTGAAGGAACATGCTAAAATATGCTTAATGCTATACTTCTTGAAACTTAATGTACATAAAATTTGCAAAGTCATGTCTCTTGTGTTCTATAATTTTGGAACCCAAGGCAGTCATGATAATGGAGTGAGTTATTTAAAATTCAAAGAAATAAGATCTACTAGTTAATAAAATACTTTTGATCTTGGGAAATGAAAAGTTAAAAGGATTTTTTTACAAAAAAAGAGAAACATACAATACTTCTTGCTCAAGGAAATGCAGGTGAAGTAAACGTTGTTTGAATTTAAATTGTCAACTATCAACTTCATTTATTATTAATCTCTCAAATTTATGAGATTAACATTTTTATAAATAATTGATCTGAAAAATAATCCAAGCAAATTACTGGCTTGTTGACTGAAAAAAATATTCTCTGTTAACCTAAAGATTATAGACTGTAAATTTTTATCTGCTGAGAAGGTAATCTCTTTTGAATTACAGACCATTGTTGAATATACTTTAGAGCTGGTTGAGCTGGAAAATAAGCTCATGTGAGAATGTATGCATGGATATATAGATAACCCTTAAAATATTAGCTCTGTAACAAATAATACTCCTCAAGAAAAAATATTCCTATATAGATAATGCTTTTCTCAGAGAGGTGAAAGAAGTAATATGATTAGATAAAAGCAGAGCCAAACTCAAGTCTGTGAAATGTGGGTTTGAGGAGCAGTGTAAGAGGAGCAACTTGAGCCCACAGGTTTGCAGCAGAGACATAAAACCAACAGCTAGCACAGAAGCTACGTAAGGAAAAAGGTACAAGCAAGTATGAGATACCACAGTACGTCCTGGTTTACTCTTTTTTTCACGGCTGTTTTTCTCTCTGATCACATTTGTGGTGTGGGTGGAAAAAAAAAAAGGACAAAAATGCTTCAGGCAAAACCTTCATTCTGCTTATACTCTCCTAAAGTTCAACACTTTATTGTTTGAGAGGTTTTATTGCTTGATGTCTGCACATTGTGTATGGAAAGAAAAGGAAAATAAGTTCAAAAAAAGCTGATTTGTAGAACATCTATTCTTGAAATCCACAGATTGAAAAAAGCTTCCCTTTCACAGCTGATGTCTTCCCTGCTAGTGAGAAAGATAATATTCTATATCCATGTTTTGTGATCCTATCTCTGCCCAGTCATTTGAAGCATCAAAGGATGATGACACAATCTGTGGGACAATGGCGCAATCCCTTGGACAGTGGCAGACACTGTGAGTTACCTGGCTGAAAAGAGGCTGTATACAATGACACTTCTTCAGAATATTCCTCCCACCACTAAGAATTTGCAGTGCAGGGACTGTATGAGCCTGAGACGGGTGTCAGTGAGGTAACTAAAACCCAGCATATTCCTTATTTGTCAAGTAACCAGTGACAGATGCTGTCCTCCTAAAGGCTTTTTACAGAATGTAAGAAAAAAATGTGCTGTCAAACACAGCTCTGATCTTCCCAGACCTCTTTTCCTCCAGATTTTTTGACTTTTCCCCATACCCTTGTTCTGATCAGAGGAGGAACAGAGGATATGAATCCTGAGGTGTGCATGACATCTTTACGGCAATTCTCCAGCTAAGAATAAGTATATGGCAACCACCTGCTTCCCTATGGCCTGCATTGATTGCTGAAATTTTTTTGGTTAGGGAAAAGACCATGAGGAGTTTCTGAGAACATCCTGACTCCAAGGCCTGTCTGCCCCATTGATTTATTCACTTACAGGCTGAGTCCTCTGCATTGCTCTGGTGTAGGCATAAATGGACTTGAACAGATTTAAGAGCCAACTGCCTGTCCTACCTTAGAGAGCACTAAGATTTTTTTTGATGAGCAAGTTGAATAGAAGAGTTATGAAGACCATGGCTAACTGATTTGAAACTGGCCACTGCACACAAATTTTTTTGTTTAAGGGTTGTCTACTTACTGACATTTATCACAATATAGTGCCCCAAGTATTACTAGTCACTACTTCAAGATAAAAAATAGTTGAGTATCACAAAGACAGTGTGAAAATTTGTTGTTTTTAAGATACACAGGGAAAGCCCATTTAGTATATACAAAGAGCTGCCATTTTACAAACACTTAATAGAATCACAGAATCAGTTAGGTTGGTAAAGACCTCCGAGATCATTCAGTGCAACCTATGGATAAAGACTTTAGCAATATTTTAGTTTGGAATGTGGTTGTACAAAACAAGTCCAAATTTTCACACCTGGAAATGGACTCTCCAAGTCATCATATTATTGGTAAATTGAAGGCAGTGGGACCGAATGGAAGTAAAACAAGGAGACACCCATGTCTGCACCCACAGCTACTCTGGCATGCAGGAGCAGTGAAGCCTTGGGCTTCCCATATGCCAAAAGGGGATGACAGCTCTTACTCAGCTACAAGGAATTCTTGGACAATAAAGTAATTCTGCCAAAACTCTAAATATTCTCTTAAAAAAAGTTTTGACAAAATAAGTTTTGTCACATTTTAACTTTCAGTTTTGACTGAAGTCAAGAACAAGTCAAGCATACAAGTACTTTCCAGCCAGAAATCACCTACTCATACATTCACTGGTCTTGTCACCATTAGGATATAGGCATAGCTTCCTTCTCAATCCAATTGATATGTCCCAAAAACGAAAAGGGTTTTGTTTTTTATATATTTACTAAGTGATGCTGAAATGCTAACACAGAGTTGCTCGTAGGGTAAGTTTACGTTTGTCCTAAGTGAGGAAAACATGAAGCAAAAGAGGCAAAGCAGTATAATGGCTTTTGTGTATGGCAACAGAAAAGACTTGAACTCAATGAATGACTGAACAATGAGTTTTACTTAAATTACAATGTAAGAAGTTCCTGTACAAGTAAGAGGCTCAGTATTATGCATATAGGTATGTGCATGGGTGCCTGCAGACACCACGCCACGACTCCAACCATCAACATATTCATATGTGGTAAATCACATCAATGTTCTATAACCTTTCATAACTGAAAGAGTGCAAACTTCTCCCTTTTTCTTCATTTCCCATCCCCATTAAGTCTAAATATAGACCATAAGATGTTCAGAAAGGCCACTGTGTTTTCTACTGCCTATTCAGAGACACTGAACAAATATTCAGGATTGAAAATCAATTTCTCATGAGCTATCCCATGGTACAACTCATTCATGAAGTTATCAAAAGTTAACTCTCACAAGCCATGTGATGGAAATAATTTTTTCAGTAGCAAGTACAATGTAAGAGATAGGCAAACAGATTTTCTGAAGGATGTTTCATTTAAATAAGGAAGAGAAAGAGAAAATTCAGGCAGAGATAGGAGGAAAAAGAAAACACTACTGAAACTGACATTACTAGCAAGGCATAATTAGGCAAATAAACCCAAAATATTACAGCAAGAGAGTGACAGAAGGCTCTGAAAGCAAATATGGACATCTAACACTGTGGGCCTTACCCCCCCTACATTTTTCATCCCGCTTACTTTCATTGTATTATACCAATATTTTATTCCAGATATTTTATTTTAATGATGTTGGCTTTGGTCTTTTCTCTGTGGTTTGTGTGAGCTCTTGGTCCCATAGAAGGTGCAATAGTTCTGCAAACAGTGAAGCTACCACAAAGCAGCTTTGAGACCTCAGTTTGTAACATTTCACTCAACATTTCTGATGTCAGCATTTTAAAAAGATGTTTAAAATTTTGAAATGAGAAATGTTAGTAACAGTATGAGCCAGTGAAAAAAATGAGCATAGAAATGAGCTGAGCTTTAAAAGAAACATTTTATTTGGTAAAAAATAGAGGTAATAAATTATTTCAAGGCAATTTTTGGTTTGTATTTGTACATACACAGTATACCCATAACATTGCTGCTACGTAATCCAGGAGTTCCACCTTAGGAAAAAAAGATTTACATATTAAGTAGCTTTAAATGAAACCAGCACAGTCCTTTATATCTGTCAGCACTGAAACCAACTTGATGGATTTCCTTTCCCATGCTCCCCCCTCTCCAAAATTACCCAGGAAAATCCATTCTGCGTCTTGTGTACTTGTAGCATCCCTCATGCTTCTTTTGCATCATCTAGATTACTGTCTCTCAGCCTTTTTTAATCAAAGAGCAACTAATTATTATGTTTCCTGCCATGTTGGTGTGCTAGCTTTCATTTTCAACTGGTAAAATGTTCAACTGGTAAAATATAATGAAGTGAATACTTGCAATTTAATCTTCTGATTTTACTTGTTTCCTTTGCTGCGTGTGAAGATACCTATAAATGCTTTTTTGTTTCGTCTCTTTGCTTTTTCAGTAATTCAAATTCACATTCATATCTTCTTTTGAAATCTTATGGATCATCACAGATCCACACACTCTGCTTTAAAGAAGATTGAATAAAATATGAAATCAGAATATTTTTACACCAGCACATGTGACATTTGAAGGAAACACATGATGTCTAAATGTGGTGTTGCTATGGGTCAAAATTAGACATGACTCAAACAAAACAATGGAAGTACACAGTCAACAATTACCCACAGTACACCAGCTAGGATTGCATTCTGAGTTTTAATACCAAAATCTAACAAAACACATATGCCTGGTATGCTTTATCCTGGGATGGCCTAGTTTGAAAATCTAAGCATATTTTTAATGCCTCATTGGAATAGTTCTTCAGAGTAATATTCAAGAGCTTGGGAAGCTTTGATCAGTCTGAATTTTGAGCACGTTGATTGCTAAATGAGGCAAGAACAGACATATAATAGACATGTAGGAGTCCGGTGTTTGAATGCTAATTAATTAGTTGCATTCATTTCTCAAACACAATAAAATATTGTCACTGGTGCTCAGTCTTTCAAATATTTCTATTTCAACTGCCATAAATTCTGTGTGTTCTGGAGAGAAAAGAACCAATTTTTCTCCCAGCTGTATTTACATATGGAAGCAACACTATCAAACTAAGCACGTATCATGGCCTACACAACAAAAATTATTAGTTTTCCCTCCAACTATCTTTCGCACTTAACCATTGAATTTTTAGATATTTTAACACATATGGTGAAAGAAAAGTGCTAGCCTTCACAGAAGCTTCCTCTGAAGGGATGCCAAGTAATTTTTAGCAAACCAGATTCTCATCCAGAAATACACAGATATTTTGAAAAAATCCACAAAGACATACATGAAAAAAAATTATTTATGTCTTTTGGAAGAAGGGACAGGCAACTCAGGACAACCACAAGGACACTGTGATGTTTTGCAGGGAGAAAATTAGAAGGGCCAAAGCCAATCTGGAACTTAGCCTGACCACTGCCAAAAAAGACAATAAAAAAGCCTTTTATCAACACATCAGCAACAGGAATGTTGAGGAGTGTAACCCTGGTTCCTTGCTTGCAATGTTTTGGACTTGAAAATTCCTTTCCCAGGACATTTCTGTAAACAGGACTGAATGTTTACATTCCTTTCTGAAGAAGGGACTCTCTTGATGTCTCTCTGGGTTGACCAGTGTGGTTGAAAGGGTTTGCCTTTGCTCCACCAACCAGCTGGTCTCTGTACAATAGTATATAAGTAATTCCCTGCCTAACAAATGCAGGAGTCGGATTCATCTAACCTTCAAAGGTCTCATGTTATTTGTGATGCCATAGAGCATCTGAGGAGAATCTCCATCCTTTCTCGGATATGGGAGGGAAACATAGTCACAAAGGATGAAGAAAACGCTGAGGTACTTAATGCCTTCTTTGCCTCAGTCTTTACTAGTAAGACCAGTTGTTCTCTGGGTACCAGCCCACTGAGTTGGGAGACAGGGATAAGCAGAATGAAACCCCCATAATCCAAGGGGAAATTGTGAGATACCTGATGCTCCACTTAAACACACACGTCTATGGGGCTGGATTGCATCTACCCAAGGGTACTGAGAGAGCTGCCAGAAGTGCTCACCGAGCCCCTTTCATTTCCCTGCTTAACTGGCAAGATCCCAGGTGACTGGAAGCTGGCAAATGTGATGTTGTCAATCTACAAGGACCAGAGGGGGATGCAGGAAACTACAGGTCTCTCTACTCTGATCTGGGCGCCAGGGACACCTTTTCCCACAGCATTCTCCTGGAGAAACCGGATGCTCATGGCTTGGTTGGGTGCCCTGTTCACTGGGTAAAAAACTAGATGTATGTCCTGTTGGTGAATGGAATCACTTCCCATTGACAGCACAACGGTGTTCCCAAGGGCTCAGTGTTGGGGCGAGTCCTGCTTAGTATCTTTACTGATGACACCAATTTAACTGGGTGTGTTCATCTGCTGGAGGGTAGGAGGGCTCTGCAGAGGGATCTGGACAGGCTGGACCAGCCATAGTGCAGCCAGCAGGACCAGGACAGTGATTGTACCCCTGTGCTTGGCACTAGTGTGGCCACACTTTGAACATTGTGTTCAGTTCTTAGCCCCTCACCACAAGAAGGACATTGAGGGGCTGGAGTGAATCCAGAGAAGGGCAACAGAGCTGGTGAAGGGTCTGCAGCACAACTTTTATGACTTAATTAGTCAACATTGCAAAGGCAAAACTTGGAACTACCAGCTTTGCTTAAGCACAAAAGAGCCCTGTTCTGAGCTCTCCAAGAGCAAATGTTTTCTTCCATCCTGTTTCCAAGTACAGAAAAGCATTCTCATAACATGCAACATATTTGGCATCATGTGAAATGTGAAAATTGTACACCTAACTGTAACTCTTTGAGCTGAAAATTATGAAAGACTTCAGACCCTATATATAGGTACCCAGATGTCTATCTGTAAGCACCTCTTTGAAATAAGGAATGAAATGGCAAGACAGTCTTTTGAGCATTGCAGTCTCCTCTCTTGTCACTGGGGTGCTAATGGAATACATACTTGTGCAAGTGAAGACAAAATTGGAGGAACATGCTTCAATTACCCATGAACTACTGCAGCTTTATGTTGCTCTAACTCTCCTACTTAAATGAAAACAAACTAAAAAAAACTTTAAGTACTGTCCTGTGCAATACAAGATTGATACGGGGAATAAATTACACTAAGTACCATGGTAACCTTACTATCTCTCTGCATTGCAAAGTTGCAAAGCTACTTTTTGATTGTACAGCTTACCCCACATAATGCTAGAAATGAAAAAACATATGTATGTATCATACAGCTTAGTAGAGTCAATTTAAATTTTATTTTTACATTGTCCTGCAACAAGTTTTGGTATTTTTTTATGATGTCTTATAAACCACGACATTTTTAAATACATTTCAGACAGGTGAAAAATGATCAAACAGTTGTTGTCTTTGAATAGTAATTTTTCACCTATGCACAAACATATAGTGCTTGATAAGCTTTTTGGTTTTTTCTCAAGGTTTTTCACAAGTACTACTATCCTCATTTATTTGACACTTAGAAACTTACTTTTTCTTGATTTATAATCTTTCTTCACATCTAGTTCATGTTTGTTAAAATTAATAAAGAGAGTAGTGCAAGGTCATTAATAAGAGAACAACCAACAATTTTGCAACCTGAGAGGCAGCAAAAGCTGTTTATTACAAGGCTGAAGAATTGAAGCAATTTATTCACTGTATATTATGACTGTATGTAGGGGTAATTTATGACACAAACTGAATGAGCACTGTCTGAGGAGCCTGCAACTCCCAGCTGCACTGCCCTCTGCTCCCCACAGTGCTCCTGAGGGCCACACCCAGCACTGCCTAACTCTGACCAGCTTTCACAGAACTGCCCTCAGAGATGCGTGACAGATAGTGGAGTTTAATTTAATGCGGGAATGACATGACATTTCTTATGGATTTCACAACGCCCAAGCCATGTGGCCAAATGACCGTCACACATGGCAACAGCTATTACTTTACAGCCTTACAAAACTGGGTGTGCATTGGGTGTGTGCAGGATGTAAAACTTGCAATGTGCAATGCACATTTAGGACACGGAATGATCCTAGTGCATCTCTTTGGAAAGGCAGAAACATCGAGACAAGCTTTGGGAAAAAGAAGTTCAAAAATACAAACTGCAGCTTTTTCCTCCAGAAATCTGCACATCCTTTTTCTCTACTGATATAAGGATTTTTTTTTGCCCCCTATCTTTTTATTTTACAGACAACTAAGTTCCCATGGAGACATGAGGCAAATCAGGCAGCACTGGGTGAGCATTTTCCACTAACACAGGTTCTGGAGGGAACAAATGAACACTTGGTCCTTGCAGCACCTGTGGACCTCCCCAGTGTGCTTCCCAACCTTTAAATCTGTAGCTGCAGGCAGGTCACTAAGCTGCTCTTCCCATGGTATCAAGCAGAGTCTTATCCTCCCCAGCCAGCAATGAGTCCTGTAACAATGCTAAAATAGTGATGTCAGTACATTAAGTGTCTGATTCTACTTCCCCTGAAGTCCATGGAATTCATTTCAAGTAACCTTGGATCAAGCCTTAGTGCAGGCCATTCCTATGTGGGAACTCTGAGAAGAGATCTGAAAATAATAAAAAAAAAAAAGCTAGTTCTACAGAAATTTTTTTGCACTATCAATATATGAGCGGGCTCTTCACTGAAGGCTTTTTAATCATTCGGTGAAAAACAGCAGTATATATCTACAAACACAGATGACTTGGTAAATTAAAATATCTGCCTTATCAGGACTCTTTAATTAGCAATCTACTTGGAAAAATACAGTAAAATATTTCCAAATTACATGACTACAGATTTCCCAAAGCTTATTACAATATGGAAAGCACTGTCACTTCTAAATCTGCCCCAAAACCCTTGTCCTCCCTTTCTCATTTCCTTCCCAAGTATAGTTCTGCTTACAAGCATATGTCAGAAATCATTAGAGTACAAAGGAAAACTAAAGATCTTCCTGAAAGTACCCCCACCATTTTTAGCACCAATTGCACTTCAATTCAGGTACTATCCTGGACAAATGTCCAAATAGCTACAAATTATTAAATGTTTTAAAAAGCACAGTACGGCATTACTGTTGTCTGCATAGCTGTGGAAGGACATTGTGCCTATGTTGAAAACATGCCTTGAGAACTACGACACTCCTTATCTTGGATCTGAGCATGTTGCCTCTGTTGGACAGAATATTTAAATATAAGTATTTGGGAAGAATACTATGTCATTTTATCAAGGAATGAACAAAGTGCTCACCAAGAAATTTATAAAATCTTTTGTGATCACAGGTAATGGACAGGCCAAAACTTTCAGCAGAGGACTGAGATGCAAATCTTTGTCAGTCATATAAATAATTAGCATCCCCACAATGAAACAGTTACTGCTATGATGCATAAGCCCTAATAAAATTGCCTGAGAAAGAGTTTGAATAAAAAAGCTGACACTGCTTCGTTGAAGTCACTGACAGCAACTACAGTGACTTCATGGGAACCAGAGAAGGTTCTTGGTGACAAGTAGATTTCCATTTAAAATCTATTCCCAGGGCCACAGGTAGATAAGACGAATTATCTTCATCTAACTGGTGCATTTCTGCCTTCTTGCTAAAGAACATTGCCAAGACCTTCATGGTGGACTGCTCCATAGAACACTGTGGGACCTTTCAGATCTAAGACTGAAGTTTTCTCCGAAAACTCTCTCCTGAAACACAAAGAACTGTATAAGAATTCTAAGCTCTCAGCACTGAAATTTCAAGAAAATCTGAATTTGGAACAAAACTGTCACAGAATATCTTACAGCTAATAAATGGTTATGGAGTACTTCTAGGACACAAAGTTCACACCCAGGACAAGGTAAGCCAATTGACGGTTCTGGCTGCGCACTGCAGATGAGAAGTGGATGCCATGCTGCTGCCCAAACACATCACCACACCTGTGATGTTTTTGTAAGCACTAACCTATAATCACCTATTGTTGAGAAATTTTTTATGACATGGAGGCTCAGATAAACCAAGCACGTCCCTTAGACTGCAGTTAGGTGCCTCAATTCCTTTGCTGAAGTTTAACACTTTCTACTGTCATCCTTCACTGGTACATTCTTTGTCTTAGGAAAGGTGCCGATGTGGGGATTTTTACAGATCTCTCTTTTAGCTGCCTAATTCCTCACGAGCTTGTAATAATCATCTTGACATAAGGCCATTAAAGCCATAGTTGCAAAAATACCTGGCAACATTTAAAACAGACTGTTGCATGTGAAACTCAAAAACTTACCTGAGAAATGGAAGTCCACAGAATTTTTTTCCCTAAACACCAAATAGAAAAATGTAATAAAAAAGCTCTTTTAACGAAGACTTTACAGAATACTGGCATGCTGTACAAATGTAATTAACCCACTGAAATTTAAACTAGTTGTAGGTTATGTTCAAGGCACCTTTTTTATAAATAGTTTTTTAATGTTCATTCTACATTCACACTAGTTTAACCATGTAAACAAGTCTGTGAAAACTCAGATTAAGGTCACTTTCAAATCTGTATGCCAAATACTTCAGAAAAATATCATATTACACAGAAAACAATAAAGTAAGATAGATCCATCTGCTGCCCAAACAGTTCAATAGATGCTATGGGGTAAATTATTAACCTAAAAGAGGTTTCCAAAAATTAAAGATAAGTAACATGTAATGCATTAACACTTGTGTTTATAATTTGAAAGTGTACATAAATGCTGAAAAAATGTGATTTACTATTCCTAGTGCTATCCTATTTTTGAAGGGCAAATCTTTGAAAACAGTATTCTCTGAAGTTTTAAAACATCCCCCATCTTTTTTACCCCATGTTTACAATATGCTAGAATGTATTTTCTTCACAAGGAAAAGGTATAAAATTAATCTTACAATATCAACACTATGAACAACTTCCTTGAGACATCTTCTGGACACAGAATTGCTGTGAAGATTTAAGTATAACAATTCTAGAATAATTATTTTTTAAAATATATACATTCATTCCAATGTCCTAGACCCAAGAAGAAATCCAAGAAAACTCTACAGAAGTTAGCCATGAGTCTTTGTCCAGTTAAGATTATGTCCAGCTTTGCCAGTCTTGTTGTATTTCAATATAATCAACAAAATTATAACGTTACTTGTTTTTGTGTAGGAAGTTCCCAAACTTTTGCATAAATCCTCTCAACTTGTTTTCATTAGGCTGCAGTGGGTGATAAGCGGTGGAGTTGTAGCTGACCAGGTGATTACTCCTGCCGTAATTATTCCCCAAGGTCTTGCTTTTGATATCTGATAGATGTGAACTGCTGTTGGCTGCATTTCCCACAGGCTGGCTGGCATTTTCCATCTTGCAGAATGGCTCAAAGCGACTATAAACACGTCTTTCACTCAAACGGGATCTCAGCTCTTCTTGGTGCTTTGAGCCTACCAGCTGTGGTGTCACTGAACTTGCTCTTTGGAGAGCAGAAACTGGAGCACTTTCGGAAGCAGCATTTGTGGAGGTTTCCTTTGCATCTTGATACTGAATCTGTTCTGTATTAAATCTTGGAGTAGATGGATCTCCTGCAGTTTCTATGAACTTACTTTCAAGGGGACACAATAGAGGACACTTTTTACTGCTCTCATCAGATGGAGGTTTTGGAGATTTTGGTGACTTCGGAGACTTTGGAGACTTTGTTGGACTCCCAGTGACATCTTCTTTACTTCTGTTCAAACTACCTTGAGAATTTGATGACGAATTTCTTTTTCTCCTTGGAGAAGAATCTGTCTTGTTTTCAGAAATCTTTGGTTTTTGATTCTCATCTTCAGAAACCAATGTGTCAGAACTACTACACATTCTGTAAAAGGCAGGACCTTTGTTTTTTGACAAGTTTTCCTTCTTGTCTGGTGTGAGATTAAGAAGCGACCGCAGTTTCTGGGATCCTTTCTTCAGAAAACTTGGGGAACTCTTACTTTCTTTCTTTGATGTGCAATCCTTACTAGACTCCTCCCTGCTAGCTTCAGTGAGAGCTGCCATGGAGATTGCCTTGCTGGTAGTCGGGCTCTTTAGCTCTCCTTTCAGGTCCTTTTCCTCCTGTGGCGAGTGGTTGGTCACACTATGCAAACTTTTAGCACTCTTCAGCATGTCTTCTGGAAGTTTTGGACTAACTGGCTGCTTAAGTCTATGCCTAGTCAATGTGCTGTAAACATAATTGGATGCATGTTTGTTGGTACCAGGATCCAACACGGACTTGGAATTAAACATGGGAAAACTTCTCCTTTTGAGCATATTTTCATTTTGAAGGTTCTTCAAATTTTCTGCATGTTTGTCTGTACACAGTGTTGTGTACAAATACAGTGATGAGTCACCAGCTCCATTTGAATTTACACTAGGTCTTATGTCATCTGCAGTTTGAATTCTTTGGGCTTTTGGTGCATCTAATTTGAGAAGCAAGTTTGTGCTAAGTTCCTTTGAAATATCTGTTCCATTTTCCACACTTGGAGCATGGTTTGATGTCCCTTTAGGTGTTGCACTTCCCTCTGACCCTATTATAGTTGAATTTGAAGAACTTGCACAGCTGCTTACTTCCTGCTGTTCAGGTAAAGTTGGCTGAAACACCAGTGATGATCGCAAGCGAGAATGAGAGTACAGGGCATGAGCTTTAATATTTTCAGGTGTGTCATAGCCATCATATCTGTCACCCAAGGCTGACCCATTTGACTCTACTGGGTAATCTGACTGATCATTCAAATAGGACTTTATTCGCCAGTTCCGCAGGAATGATTTTGTTGTGTGCTCAAGGGTCGGCATCCTCTGCTGCAGATGGCGGATATGATTATCTGTCCCATTAAAAGACCTCCGTACAATTGAATTCCTCTCCACAAGATTCACCTTTGGTCGTGAGAACTGATCAGCAAAACTTTGCTGGGGAATATTGCAGTTACTTGCATATCCTCCTCGTAACGATGACACAATACTAAGGCTATCAGATGGCATTTTCCAAGTATTTGGTAGATTGTTTGCTCTGTTAATAGCTCTGTTGAGCAACAGGTAAGGTGTCCTTTCTGGCTTTTCCCCAGCATAACTATGTCTCTTCCAGTGCTCATATTTTTCACTAGGTTGATACTGTTGGATTGGATTTTGAACATTAAAACCTGGATTAAATGGTTGCTTATTATAGGCTTGATTTCTCAAGCCATATTTATCTATTTCATTTACTGCATATCTTCCACGAGATTTCCAAACAGGATCTATCTTGAGAACATTGTCTTGCCTACCAAAAAGGTTTCTTTGGCTAGAAACTGAAGCCAAGGAAGACACTGAATGTTGGTATGTATCATTATCCCACAGCGTCTTGTGACTGTTCACCCGCACTAATTCTGGGGCAAATGAGCTAGGAACAGAAGAACGGGCATAGAGTGTCCTGAACTCTTCATCAAAGGATTCCACAAGCTGTCCTGTGATAACTTGAACCATACTGAGGTTGGTTTTTTCAAATGACCACATAAAGCTGAAAAAAGAACAAATGACCATTAGACACAGTTATTTTGAGCTAAAGTATTACACTAGTCTTTCTTGATAAGAAAGCTTTTACGCAAACCTTGGGTTTGTAAAAATACCTTCTAAATAAGTAAGTCTAGGGTATGATTCATGTAATTTGGACTCGGAAGGTCTAATCTAACACAAGCTAAATTCAGATGGAGATTTTCCAATTATTACAGTGAGAGCAGGAATGAGTTTATAACTACCCTTATAATTGCCCTAATAAAAATTATTCTTTAAAAAGGATTCACAAATGTAGAACAGTAAAGTACAAATACCTAACAGAAAAGAATCACTTCTACAAAGTCTATGGCATGACATCTCTTCAGTCACAGAATGTTACTATGTGATTATGCTGTGAAAAAAATACATTTGAAATAACATGCAGGACTGCTTCAGCAATTTTGAGTCTACTTCATTCTAAACATTTTCAAAAAGATGCATCTCAGAATTTGAAAAATGTTTACATTTTCTAATATGCACACTCCATTGGATAAGAAAATTTCTTTTAATTGCAATGATAATGCTTTGATAATTCTTTTTCTCTTTTCTGCTGTAGAAGACTGAACACATGTTCAAAGCTACACAGCTGCAAATCATTTACAATGACAAAATGAGATAAAGTAAATGAACATGTACATTAAGGATGCTGCAACAAGACTAACATCACGGAGTGAAAAACATAAAATTTGTAGTTTACAACAAAGAAAAAAATTGTTTTGAAATCCTATTTTCATTTAATAAGTAAAAAAATGAATTTATTTATTTGCATTTTTCTTCTAGATGTTAGAAAACAGGTTCGTTTTGTTCACAGAAATAGCTTACTGATTAAGAGGTTTTTTGCTGCTTTTGTATTTTTCAGGAAGTTATAGTGTACCAAGAATAAATCAAATCGTGCTGCATGTTTTTTTCTATTAATTCTCAGAATTAATAATAGCATGTAATATTTTTAAAAAACCCTGAACTTTAAATTGAGTTCAGTGACAGAGTTCAGAAATACTTGTTTCTTCTGTTACAAACCATTAGATTCTTTTCCAAAGAAGACCTAATTTCTACAGAAATTGATGATTCCAGCCCCTGTGGTGCAAGGTGTTCAAGCAGTGTTGTTTTTCAAACTGGAAAGAGAAAACCTATCCCATTCTCACAGAATATGATACTGTGTGTAGATGTCAAAGCATGCAGGCTCTCCTTGCAGTCTCTTACCCTGAGTCATTTATGAACTTGTCACTTACCTCACTACCATTTATACAAATCAGTCTGAATTTAGGGCTGGCTGAGTCTTGGAGGAAATAAAAGGTCAGATTTTCAAAAGCTTACAGGGATGGAAATCTATGAAAGGCAGTGGCTGTGGATCTGGCATCCAGGCACTATGCTGGCAGAAACTAACTCACTTGGGCAAAGGAGAAAAGTCTAGCATGAAAAGAAGGAAAATATTCAATAATGTGTGAGTTAAGACCATCTCTGCTTTAACTTAGGTTTTTCCAGCTCTGCAAGGCTGTAAGCTCTTCCAGCCTGTTTTGCACATACCCACTGGAAATAAAAAGGAAAACAGAATACAGAAACTTAGCCAAACATAGAGAGAGACATGGGCAATTTTTGAATTTGACTGTCATATACTAGAGAGCCACAGAATCAGTCTTTAACGTTAGCTTTAGAAGATTATTACATGGAGGAACTATCCAAGATAGCTTATGAAGTAATTTTGACACTCACATTTCTGGAGTGAATGTTAAACAAGAATAATTCAGACACCATAAGACAAATCAGTATTTTTTTTCTTTTTAGCAGCCCTCTAGCTGTAGCAAAACCTGTATCCTCTATTTCTTATTTGTGAAATATGAACAGAGGATCTGTTAGGCTAGTTAGCAATAAGTATCTATGAAAACTTGTTAAATCACAGAAAACATACTCAAATTTACCCATGTGATTCCCTAGAAGAATTTTCCCAAATACAAACCCCCCAAATTTGCTGTAGCAGCATTACTGAGATGACACACTTGCTACAGACACTTCAGTGATTGATCTTACCTGTAAGAACCATATATGACTTTCTTACAGTCAACAAGAATAAATTTCTGTTCCATTTTTCCGTAGAATTTTGCTCCTGTTTTAGAATAGTAATCTTGTCCTTTCACTGTCCGCACCCTCATATTCTGAAAAAACAATGAAAACACTTTATTTTGTCTACTATAGTCCATGTTTAGCATCCAGGGGGCTAAAACTCAGAGGAACAGTTGGGGAAAAATTACATAATTGCATATTAATAAATTCTGCATGGAATGAAACACTGATCAAACTTATTGCCAGGCCCTGGAAAATGAAATTCCACTTTTCCATAGCCACCACTTCAAAAAACAGGTTCTGGCAGAAGATATCTCCAACATGGGAAAGAGGTTTTGTACTGTAAAAAAAAAATCTTTCCATCAGTTGATGTACATGTTTGTATAATTTCCAAGTACCTCAGCCAATCATAGAGAACACTTAAAAGAGGCAGGATCACTTTTATTTTAATTGAACGAGCCTTTTGTGTCTACAAATACATATACCCTACTCTGAGATGACCCACTGAATAATACCACTTGCTGCCTGAATCCCTTGCAGTTTTACCACCAATAAAATTTATCTATCAGCTTTACACCATGAGATCAACCACATTTTTAAATTCAGAGACACTAACATAACACGCATAGGTAGCACAAACTCAATGCAGCAGTTAATTTTGAATTCTATTAAGCTTTATGTTTTATGAATGCAAACTCAGTAAATGGCACTTGGGAAATTTTCCACACTGGATCTCAAAAATGTGGTCAATTTTTATTCCAGACTACTGATGAAACAGATTCAGCTAAGTCAGCATCTTGTAATTTTTCTCTCTCTACCGTCACTTGGTTTTTTATGCTCATAGAAATAACAAATTTGAAAGACCTTGTTACTACACCTTATGGACTGTACTAATAGTAGTAAATTTTGAAACTTTCTTATGGGGATGTAGAAAAAAGGCGAATTTAACAAAAAATTATTACACAAAAGATGCTTATTTATAGAGAAACTAAAATTTATATTCAATGCAAACCAACCTACAAACATCTATGAGTTACACACATGTGACTATGAGACACAAAATCCTTCACAAGACATAAAAGTAGCTTGGAATATAACCGAATGGTCACAATATTTATTGTAGTTTCTAGTCTTGGAATAGTTTTTCTAGCAACCTTAAGTTTTCCAGTGGAGGTAAAATCCATAATTTAGCATTGGCAGTAAAAACCAAGAATCTACACAATTATTACATGGTCTGTACATATGGAAATAGTGGAATGTAAGACCTGTGAACAGATAGGAATGTCAGGCTTCACAGGACTGCTACAGGGGCAGCTGGAGTCAGCTACAGTCAGCTACAGGTGGAAGAACTGTTCATGAAGCAAATGGAAAAGACTGTGTACATGGTAAATCCAGCAAAATCAGGAGGATTAAATAAAAAGGAAAAGATGGGATGGGATGGGATGGGATGGGATAGGATAGGATAGGATAGGATTATTTCAGATGGAAAGGATGTACAATGATCATCTAGTCAAAGTACTTGACAAATTCAGGACTGACCAAAGGTTAAAGCAAATTATTAAGGGCGTTGTCAAATGCCTCTCAAGCACTGACAGGCTTGGAGCATTGATCACTTCCCTAGGAAGCCTGTTCCAGTGTTTAGTAACTCCCTCAGTAAAGAAATTATTCCTGATGTGCAATCTAAACCTCCTATCATGGCTTACACCATTCCCATGCATCCTGCCACTGGATATCAGAGGGAAGAGACCAGCATTTCCTTCTTTAATTCCCATCCTCGGGAAGTTGCAGAGATGCTCAAAATTACAAATTCATTTAAAATTCCAGTCTGTAAGGTATGACTGAGTCTGCAATACAGTGACATAAGCCTTTGTTATCTACGGGAGCACTTCTACATTTGCCTAAAACATATGAAGTTCTAGTAGACAGAGTTTGTGAAGTTCTAGTAGATAGAATTTGTAGGAGTTTTAAGGATAATATCTACTACAATCTAATGAACTTGATCTTTCCAAACAAGAAATGCAAAAAATTAGGAGAAAATATCCATGACATGAAAGCACATTTCCAAATAATACATGCTTTCTAAATCAGGGTATACTTTAGTGTTGGTATCTTGAAACTTTCATCAAATGAAAAATCAAATCACAGAAGCAAGAGTTACATTTAAAAGCTGCTGAATTGGAAACCCGGGGTTTAACTCAAGCTACGAAAATTCTTGAAACTTCTTTCACCATTAGGTGAGGTTTTGCTGTGCATTTTTGACAAGCTTTGAACACAAATTCAACTCAGTTAAAATGTAAAAAGATAGCATTTAAGAATTACTTTTGTTTGTGAGCTATATGTCTAGCAAATATAGAACATGTCTGGCAAATATAAAACAAAGTTTATCTCTTAATTAGATAAATGAAAGAATTATTATCTAGAAGTGCTGCAAAATTTTAAAAGGTAAAAATTTTAAAAGCAAAAATACAGGTGGATACTTAGGTCTATTTTCAGAAACAGCTATGAAAGAATTAATAACAACCCAATTTGCATTACTAAATGCCAGGTTAACATAAATTTACATCTCTAACTGCTAATTACCTTTGCCAACCTAACGTTCTGTCTCTAAGTTTTCTGCATTCCAATTAGAAGTTTTCTTATTGATGAAAGTCAATTTTTGTGCTTTTCCGAAGTGATTTTTTTGAAATTTGAACAAGCCCACTGAAGAAAATAATTTTTTCACCAACAGCTATTCAAGGTTTATCTAATTATATTAAAAGCTTTTATTTGAAAGATAATCACTATGGAAATAGTAATTCCTGAAAAAGAAGAAAATACTGAAATTTACTCTTTTGAAAGATAACTATAATAGTAACCCCTTATTTTAATAAAATCTTGTGAATTAGTAATGAAATTTGCATTTGCTTTGATGACTGTTTAACCCAGTTCTATACACCACATAATTATATGTGTATTTCAGACTTATATTTAATTATATTTAATCATATTTATTTCATTATAGTTTGAAAAGGTAACTTGAGAGCAGCTTATACATTTTCAAATACCGATAACAAGTAATGTTGGCCTAAAGACATGCCAGTTGAACACATTAAATACTACTCAGATAAGGTCTGATCAGTATTGGACAGAATATCATTTGGGAATCAATGCTGGAGGCACAACCAAGTCTAATGGCTTGCAAATTACCATACTACACACACACAAAAAAAAAAAGCTTTGCCTTAGGTACACATAAGTTGAAATAAAACTTTAAGTAGGCATATGTAAAAGAGGAATAAAATTATTTACATTAAATTCCTGGGGGGGGGGGTTTAAAAAAATTGTAGTCACTGTAGTCACCCTGTTCTCCTTTTTGTTTACCTTCTCTTCAGTATTTTCCCTCCTGTAGCTTTTCCATCCCTGTTCTCTGATTCTGAACTCTTTTCCTCCCTTGGTAGGTCACCCATTACCAGGTGGGAACCTGACAAGTGCCAGAGATCATGCTCACCTTTCTCACATAATACTTCCTTTTCCTGCACAGTTCATCCAGCACTCTTCACCAACTTCAAACCCTCTAATTAAGGTGACAGGAATGCACACTTTTAATAATCACCCAAAATCCCAAATCACCCAAACCATATTTGAGGATATACAGCAACAATGCATTTTTCCACTTGGGATTAGAAGCAGTAAACATACAGGTACTGAGTTACAAGCCCCATCTGTATGAAATGCTGAGCTTCACCCTCCTGCCTGGTTTCATCCTTAGGCTATAGGACTCTCCTAATAGCAGTGTGCCACTCATCACAGCATCAATGTGGGTAAATCATTCATTTATCAATGGAGAGTTTTGAAATCTTCTCTCTTGTCCAAGAGTTTATAGGACACTCAGGAACATTTAAAACATCCAGTGGCTGCAGTGTAAGGATAGCCATCAGTCCTATCCAGTTAAATCAACCCAATGATGAACAAGAAACAAGCTCTAACCTCTTTTTGTGTACATTTTATGTACATTTTCATTCCAGAGAGTGCCACATAACCGTGATTTAAAATTCTGAAGTATTATTCACCACTACACATTTATTTTCCCTAGTAAAATCTCTCCAATATGATGGCTAAGTAAATATTTCATTTCAGCACATTTTATTTGTAGGCAGTGCTTTTATCAGTGTTCCGTTACTCGCCCTGTACTTGCTGTCAAGAATATGCACAAAGAAGAAAATGGATGTCTACATAATATTTAGCCTAACAGTTTTAAAGGAAAAATAATCACATACCTCATATTGTTCCTCATTACTAAAATTATTTATTATCCTGTGCCTCTCTTCTCTAGTAAGACAAAATAGTTCATAGAATGATAGAAATAGAATACCAGACTGGAAGGGACCTAAAGGATCATCTGATCCTATTCTTTGCAAAAGCACAGTCTGATCAAGATGGCCCAGCACCGGCCCACTTGAATCCTAGAAGTGTCCAGTATTGAGTAATTCACCACCATCCCAGGTAAATTATTTCAGTGGCTGATTGTTCTCATTGTGACAGAGTTTTCTCTTGGAATCTCTCCAGGAGTAACTTGTTCCCAAGAGCCTTTGTCTTTTCCATGCTACTCCTCATAAAAAATGAGTCTCCATCCTCTTTGTAGCCTCTCTTTCCATGCTAGAACACAGTGATAAGGTCTCCCTTTCTCTACTCAAAACTGAAAAAACTCAATTATCTCAGCCTTTCCTTATACGGCAACTTCCCAGTCCTTGGAACATCTTTGTGGCCCTTCTCTGGACCTTTTCCAGCCTGTCTACATCTTTTTTAAGCAGTGGGGATGAAAATTGAACACATTGTTCCAAGTGTGGCCTGACAAGTGCTGAGTAGAGTGGGACAATGACTCGTTTATCTCTGCTGGTGATGCCCTTGCTTTTGCAGCCCAGCACGCTGTTGGCTTTCCTTGCAGGAGCAGCACACTGCTCACTCACATTGAGCTTGTCATTGGCAGAACTCCAGCTGGTTATACCCCAGCCTGTGCTGCATTCCTGGATTATGCTTTCCCAGGTGCAAGACTTTATGTTTGTCCTTGCTGGACTTCATAAGGGTGTTGTCATCCCACTCTTACAGCTAACACAGGTCCTCCTGAAGGGTGGCTCTCCCTTCCAAAGGGCCCACTTATTCACTTCATCTGGTATCACCAGCAAACTTTGTCAGGGTACACTTGATCCTCTCATCCAGATCATTTATGAGGATCTTAAACAGCACTGCGCCCACAATTGATCCTTGGATGACTCCACTTGTGACAGACTATCAGTTTAAAAAGCAGCTATTGACCATATATGTGGTGTGCAAATGCCAAGGTGTTTTCAAGTTCACTTCTATTCTGACTTCAAATATGACTCTGTGACCACTCAAAACTTGACTGGAGTCTGGTCCTTATCACAGAAGTTTGCTCACAGATACATCATCCTGTGAGTGGCTATTCAATAACCAAACTTGCCTTAAATGTGGAAATACTGGAAAACTTTTGATGATTTTGGTAACACTGGTGAGAAAAAACAGGCAGCAAGCAGGTCTCAAGAGCAGCTCCTACTGTGTATTTAGACATGCATATCTGGGAGTAGACTTCACAGAAAGAAAGTAAAATCAATTAGAGGTTTCATTTTCCCTTTCTTGCAATTCAGTAAAAATACTGAGAAGATTATCAGGTAACAAACAGGTCCAGCCAAATTGCTTTCATTGTCCTCCTGTAGCAAAATGATTCATTATTAGCAGAAGAGTAAAAAAGAGGTTTCTCCAGAGCATAGAATCTCCACCATGTCTGACCTCATATCAAATAAAATACCTGGCAGTAGCAGAAAAAAAAAAAAAAAGTCAAAAAGTTTACCTATTAGTTTCTCAAAAATCACCTGGGGGAAAAAAAAAAAAAGTTTGAATCAGTAGCAACTCTTAACCTCTCTATGCAAAGGAATTGCTGACCAAGCAAGTAAGACCAGTGACAAAGTTAATCAAAGGAGCTTAGGTAAAGAAACACATTAATTACTGAGGACAAATGTAGTACAGTCAGAAAACTAATGAAACTGGAATAGAGAAATAGGAAAGTACAGGAAAGAAATTATTTGAGCTCCACTGATGGATGTGATGTCAAGATGAATATTAAGTAAAAAACAACCTACATGAAAAGATGCTGCAGGAGAGACTAAAAATAATCCTAGTAACCCTCTGATTTCATAGTTTCCTATATGGAATTCACAAACTAATGACAGAATATATGGTCCATTCATTTTTTCAGTTATATGTTGCAATGAAGAAGGAAAGATGCCCTGAATTTGGCATCAGACTAGAGGAGAAAAACTGTCTGCATAGACATTTAATGAAGATTTATGAACAAAATCCTCTTTCTTTTCCATACAGACGACTATCTAGTTGAAAATCTGAACTAAAAAATACAGTTTTGTTCATCACTGCATCTCAGATTTTTTACTGATTCAAAGGGAGATAAAAAGAGACAGAGGTATGGAGTCTGAAAGGCTTTGCAGAAAACTCATCACAAGTGTATGAACTAAGAAGCATCATCCATGTTCCAACAAGACTGAACCAAATCATGCCAGACAATAACAAGACCAATACTGCTGTTTCTACATCTTCAGGAAAAGAAATACACCTATAAAACTCTGTTCTCTTCTTGCCTTCACTGAACAGAAGGGCAAGACTAGAAGCCAAGAGCACAAGAAGTTGAAGATGTTTATCTTTTTTCTGAACCTTGAATGCCATGAAAAAGGGAAAGGGAGAAAACATCTTCAAAATACTGGCTGTTCTTTCATAGTCACCTGCATTTCTCTAAAAAGGCACAGGAGTTAATACAGGAGTAGTAAACTGCTATTTTCAGAGCAACAATCACTGGGAGTAGCCCATGGATAAGACCATTAATTTGAACAGCTTTATTACAAGCTAAACAGGAAACTCAGATCACAACAGGATTACTGCTTAGCTCTTTGGCATGTTTTTTTTTATTTTCTGATAAAACTCAAAGTATTCTAAGTTGACCTTGCAGAGTAAAGATGTATTTTATTTCTCACACCAAAAACCAGAAATGTATAAAACACTATGTCACTGAAGAGGCTACATACAAACCTCTCAAATCCACATTAATCCACACAAAATCCACTCTAATCTATGTATATTAATTCTTTCAACCACAGTATAAGTACCTAAAAGTCTATAAAACTGCCTTAAAAAGGCAACCTTGAATCCAAAGAAAGTAAGCTTTTGAAATAGCTATGGATACATACTGCATGGAATTAATTTGAAAATGCATATCACATTTTTGAGACATCATTTGAAAGGCACGGTCCTAATTTTTTTTTTATTTTGGAAGGACAAAACTCATTCCATATATAGACATAGACCATTTTTGGCAATCTCTACAGCATTATTAACCCAAGTAATCAGCAAATGGTGGTATATAAAGTTCCAGAGTATGGAGGTATTGCCAAATACTGACTTAATGAAGGTAATCATCAGTGTTTATAAAACACCAGGATTTTGGTGTTTTTTTCCAGAAGTTCCCACAGCTCTGTATATTAGGCCAACAGAGAGCAATCCCACACTCATAAGCAAGAAACAAGCAAGGGAATTAGATTAGGAATTCTGAGGATGTAAGTCAACATTCCAGAGTAAAAATGGGTATAAAAAAGAGTTTGCTCCAAACACCTACCAAAAAGTCCTCTTTATCCTGATAAATGCACCACATCTCTATCCAATTCTTGGACTGGGTTCTTAAAATAGGTGCTGCTAAAAAGAGCTTTTATAATACTTTTGCCTGGCATGAACATAGCTTAACTTGTTACAGAGGCAAGGAATTTCAAATGGAACTATGAGCTAAGGCAGTGCTCAGAACTTTGCAAGGAGACTCTGACAACATCCTTGGAACTTCTTTAGTACTGTCAGCAGCAGAGTAAATCTTGAAGTATTTATGAAGCACTTAGGTCAGTTCAGTGCAGCTCATGGTTTATATTCTAATCTCTGATAAACTGCAGGACATCTTGTGAAAATGTAAATGCCGTCTGTTATCTCTCTTACAGGACAAAATTGCATATTTAATGTGTAAAAGCAATAGGACAAAGCACAGACACGAAAATATGGATTTTCAGGAAAACACTAATAAAATAGAATCTTGGTCCTCCTAAAGTATTTTAATGCATAACCTTAAAGAAGAAATCATAAAACAAAGTACACAACTTATTAATTTATGTAAGTTTTATGATGTTATTTGCAGGCAACTGCAAGAGAAAGGGGAAAAAAAAGCTTCGTTTTTCAAACATGCAGTATAATACACAAGAATAGAAAATTATTTTATAAATTATATATGAAAATTATGTCATTCTATGAAATTCTCTTGACACTTGATAAAGATGCTTTAAAATATATATATATATCTGTACAGAAACTTCTGCTGAGAGCATACCTATTTACACCTGGTTGTTAATTTGAAAAATCAGTATTTAATAACCACTTTTTCAATAATAGTCACTTTTCAGTGGGCTGTGGAGGAGTAAGTAGTGAATGTTCATGCAAAGGAAGACAGGATGCCTTACCCTGAGCCTCTGAACTTGACAGCCTTGTTTCTCTGTCATCTTCAGAAAGTGACTGAAGTTCGATTCATCAAGCAGGATGTAAACTGCAATCCCTCTAGCAGATGCCTCCACGATTTCTCTAAAAATATCCACATCTGTAAACATATCCATAACAATGGCAATGACCTGAATCAAACAGGAAAGACACAGATTATTGTATTGTATAAACTGATATACAGACTTCTTCACTGAAGCTTGTGCTGAGCTAATACACTAATATTTTTTAAACATTAGAATGTTCTATTTTCTATGTTGTTCCACTTAACCTGAAGGCTTTCAAGACCACTGGATCTTCCTTTTGAGAAATCAAGTGATCACCTGTGTGACATTTGTCACAAGTACCAAAGTCCAGCAAAGTGTTGTGTTGTGGGCTGTCTTGGTTTTGTCTGGAATCAAGTTGATTTTGCTCCTAATAGATGGTACCATGCTGTGGCTGGGATTTAGTATAAGAATAATGATAATAACAAACTGATGTGGTTGTTGCTAAGTAATGGTTACTCCAAGTGAAGGACTTTTCAGTGTTCCATGCTCTGCCAGTGAGCAGGTGTGTAAGAAACCGGGAGGAAGCACAATTAGGACAGGTGACCCAAACTGGCCAAAGGAGTATTCCATACTGCAGAATGTCATGGTCAGTGTATAAACTGAGGGCACTTGGCTGGGAGGCTCTGATTCCTGTTCAGGGATGGGCTGGGCGTTGGTCCATGAGTGGTGAGCAATTGTATTCTGCATCACTTGCCTTTCTTGGATTTAACTTCCCTCTCTCTCTCTCTTTTTACTTACAATTATTGTTATAACTGCCAATAGTATCCTTATATTATTATTATATTTTACTTTGCTTCAATTATTAAACTGTTCTTATTTCAGCCCACAAGGGTTTACTTCTTTCCAATTCTCCATCCCGCTAAGGGGGTGAATGAGCAAGTGAGTGTGTGGAACTTTGCTGCTGCACAGGGTTAAACCATGACAGAGGTGTGTGTAGTGACTGGTTTTATGAGGAAAAGGAAACCCAGTAAAAGAGAGAGAGAGGGAAAAAAAGCACTACAAATGTTGTAGAAAAACCTTCAAAATATATTAGCAGTATGCATCAAAAAAATCACATAAAATTTTTGTACATGAGGCTTCTCAATATTTCATCATTTTCTCTAAAGCAAATGGCTCAAGAGCTTGAAGCAGCGAATAAACAGACACTGAAGAGCTAGAGGCACTCTTACTGGGACAAAACCTCCTCAGCTCTTGAGAGCTTGGCTCAAGAAGATCAGCATGCTGAACACCAGCTACCAACACCCTTCAATCTACAGGGATAAAGTAAGTATGTCTGATTTGGAAAAGCAATGTCCCTCTAGTAGTATTTTGGAGATATAGAGATATATAGATTATATATATGTTGTACTGCTGACATATCATTAGTAATTTGAGAAGAACTACTGTTGAAATGTGAAAGGAAATAAGAGAAGGAACCAGTGTCTGTGTAACTTCTAAAGGTAGTGTTTTTATCCACTAGAGTTTTCATGTAAAGTTCCAATGAGATGTCTCGGGTGCAAATTCAAACCAAATAAAACCTTTCACAGATATCAGAGCAAGTTTTACCATTTTCACTAATCTTTAAACTACCTGTACATCAACTTTAAAGGTGTAATTGTTAAGTTGCAAGTACTCGTCTTATTCTGGAACTGAAATATTTACCTCACTCAGGTAAATGCTGTTGCACACAACCAGGTAAAAGTTATGTCACCAGTCAATTGCAAGAATTACCTTTTTTGAATCCCACTTGCTTAGAACTAGATGTTTCATTTATGCCAAACATGTATTTAAATCAATAGAAATACAAATGAGAGATGACTAACACAAAATAAAAGTAAAATAACAATTAAAACAATTAGAAAAGGTAAAAATACAACTCTTGAGTAAGAGAAAAGGAATGAACATTGTCTCTTCATTATATGTCACCTGGCAATAAACAGTCTTTACAAATCCAACAGTCAGAGAGGAACTGAATAGCATCAAAGAAATCCAGTCTTTCAAAAATCTTAGGTAATATGCCAATGCACTATCTCATTTTATTTACTGACGTTTTGAAAGTAAAACCTAAACATGTTTTTCTTCAGTACAGAATATATTTCACTGTCTAAAGACTGAAAGCATGAATGTTTATCTTGGGTCTCATCATTTTCAGACTGTACCTTCTGCTTGGTCATGTTTCTGAGATACAGAGTGTTAACTGAATAAGGCAACCCTATTTATTCACGTGTGTTGCTTCACTTGCGTCTGAGAAGAAAACTGCCAAGACAGATCAAGTATAGTAGGTAAAAAGACCAAAAAATAATCTGTTCTCAAATAGTCTATTTCATTTCCTGTGTCCTCCTTACTCTGAAATCCCCAATTTCTTCCCAGGCTTTCCTTTTCTTCAGACCTTCAAGAAATGGGTGCTCATTGCATTCTAGGATCAATTTAAATGTAAGAGAAAAATCCTGAATGGATTAATTAGTGTATGAATACATGATACAAGTACACGAAATATTCAAAAAAGCAGCACAGCCCTCAAAAATCATTCTAACACTTTCCTATGGCAGATATCTAAGATATATTCATGTTTGCACTATTTTGTGGTTGCAAAGACTACTAAACTGGAAAGATGCAGAAAAAAACCCTTAAGAATGCACCACAAAAACTAAAACCCAATACTGACGAGAATGGCCATATCTATCTTTATGAAGAGGAAGGTAAATAAATAAACATATAAGGAAGCAGGCTAGTAAGCTGGTGACATAAGAAGGATACATGTGCACTGTTGTGCAGACATTTCACTTGGGAATGAACATGGGACCCTCTTTGTCTTCACTAGCAGAGTTGTTCTTAAACCATTCAGTTTATTAAATCTGGAGTAATTCTGCAAAGCATCATGTAGTCTTGCAAGAAATCACTTCCAGAGTTGGAACAGGGATTATATTTTGAAACCTGAAGCTTGTGCTGTCTGAAAAGTCCTTACCAGAATTTGAGTACATAGATGCAAAGCCACAGTGATGATCTGACAACTAAACAGGCATCCATTTGGGCATTGCCTACAAACCAGAGGTGACTCTTGTTGAATGTCCTCATTAGGCTGCCCATTTACTCTTAGCAACACTCAATTGATCCATTAAACACAAACATAATTAGGCTTGGCTGCTGGAGAAGAGTGCCAAATTTGAACAACATATATGATACATGTATGATACACAGGATATGTAAAAAGTCATAAAGTAATCTCTGCATACTGATTTCCATAAACCAAGATGGATGTGTGACCATAAACTACAGGTTTTGATTTAGAAAGAGTGGATTCCATAAAGGTCATGGAATAGTCTGCCTTTAAATGTATTAAACTTCCTTTTTTTTTTTTTTTTTTTTTTTTTTTAATTCCTTTTAATAGGGGTCTATGTACATTTCCCCAGCTTGCCTATTTTGCCAGCTGAAGGGATTACTGCATGTGGGAAAAGACAAAGCAAATATGCTATTCAGAGTCCCAAGTTTTGATTAAGGAGAACAAGATTAGGAAATTCATTCAGTGAGGTATACAATAACATGTACCTACCTTTAATTAAAGCTGCAACAACAGCAATAGGATTAGTTACTTGCTGCATCACTTCAGAAGAAAAGATTTCACTACCGTGTTTTTACATTTGCTTTTGCAATTGCAGAGCTAATTTCCACCCTGGTACTTAACACAGTGAATTCCAGCAAGGAAGAAAAACTGATATAACTCAAACTGCAGAAATAGATCAGAAAATTGTCTATTACATAATTTCTGTTTCTTTTGGGGATGACAATGCTATCCTGAGCCAAGAAAACCTCCTCAAGGCAGAAAGTTCTAGTGTCACACAGGAGACTTCCTTACAAACTGCCATTTTTTCCCCAAAGCATATTTGTTTTCCTCAATGCAAAGATCTTTTTAAAAGGAACCACTCATGCTTTTGAAGCAACTACAATGGCCTTCCAATCATTCCAGGAAAGCTGGATGGGTACAGCAGTTTTTTGATGAAAGCACCAGAATTCTGGGAGAACTTTCCAAACCTTGTCAAAATGATTATCACCCTGATCAAAAATGACCCTCATTTGGGAACACCTAAGCATGTTACACTTTCAGGGAAGAGAAAATAGTTGGTAGAGCAGACATTTGCTGTGTATAATATCACATGACACTGAAACCATGCACAGCAAGAGGGAACTACCACCACCTGGGTAGGCATTAGACAGAAGAGCACATTTCAATGATCAACTAAAAGTGAAGACAGTGCAGAAAGCAGTTTTTATGCTAGTTTTCTTCTCCCAAAATTAAACTGAAATAATATTTGATTGTCACTACAAGTATTTTTATCTTTTCTACCCATTCTTTTTTTTTTAGTGATTTTTTTTAAACTTAAAATTTGGGTTCAAGTAAATCTTTACAGAAGAAGAAAATCTGCTGAAGTCAATAAGCACAAAATTACTTGTAATATATCTGACAGTATGCTCAACTTAGCTGAAGGCAGAAGTAGAGCCATATGCCATATTCTTCTTACTGTCTTGGCACTAAGACTATGCTTTACAACAGAAAAGTTTACTACATGTTCTACTTTGGCATTTAAAAACATGTAAATACAGACAGGAAAGTATAATTTTGTTGAATAGCACTATTTTTATGCAAATATTCTAAACTATATTTTTCAGTAAGCTGATTTATTTTATTTGCACATTAGTGGGGAAAGTACCATTTTAAGGCTCAGTATCTCTAAACTATCATCACTTTAATACAGAGTTCTTTTCATTCTTTCCAAGTTCTTAATAATCTTCAATTTTGGCAAATAACTGACTCCTACACAAAGTACCCGTGACAAGGTTCATGAAAGACACGTAGACATTTGTTTTGAAGGTTAATTTCGGTAAATGACCAACTCCTACACGAAGTACCAGTGACAAGGTTCATGAAAGACACATAGACATTTGTTTTGAAGGTTAAAACAAACAGCTATAGCTGAAATACCCTGCATATCCTTGCTAAACAGGAGATTAAGTACCTGGTAACACGGTAACAGAGTGGATCATATGACACAGTAAATGGAGGGCAATGTTCAGCTCTGTGGCAGCTCTTACGCTACAGGGTAAGTTATTGCTGGTTTGGGCCCATTCACCTGCATTGTATTTGCTTAGGTGGTTCTCACCTTCAGACACTTACTCTATCCAGGGGCTTATCTAGGAAGAAGTTGCCAATCCTAATTTGCACTTGGCAATAAACATCTCCTGAGTGTGTCCAAGGGAGGGCCACCAAGAGGGCACATGCCCTGTGCAGCCTACGTGAAGGAGCTGGGTTGTTCAGCCTGGAGCAAAGATGGCTTCAGGGAATCTTACAGCAGTTCCCGGTACTTTCCAGGAAGTTCTCAAGGGACAAAGTCAGGTTTTTACAGTGGTGGCAGAACAAAAGACAACTGTCAAACAGAAACAAGACTGGATATAGGGAAACCCCGTTATTCCCACAAGGACACTCCCGCAGTACAGCAGGTTGCCCTGAGCAGTCCCATTTCCATCCTCCAAGGTTTTCAGGACCCAGCTAGATAAGCCCTGGGCATCCTGTTCAGATACTACCACAAGCCATGCTTTAAGCAGGACACTGGGCTAGAGACTTCCAACTGACCAAAGCCTGCAACTCAATGATTCAGAGATCTTCACTCCCATCATTGTCAAAATGAAACATTTTTTGCCCTGTTTGGAAGTAGTTATAAACTTTGCTGTCAGGCCTAAAGAAAACAGAGACTATAAAAAGAGAACGCTGAGAAATAAAGGAGTTTTTCTGCTTTACCTCTTCCACTTTTGATAAGAAAAAATAAGTGGATTTTAATCTCCACTGAGTTTTAGGACATAAAAATCAACCTGAAATTCAAGCATACGTGTAACAAAAGCCCTTTAGTGCTAGCGCTCACTAAGTCTATTTTGTGAACCCTTGACAGTTTCATTATCTCAGCATTACCACTTCTTTCACAAATATGAATTGTGATTCTCTAGGTTATATAAAAGTGTCTATCACTAAACAACTCCTTTGCTATCAACAGTAAAAATACAGGAGTCCTCTACTAAAACTGTTTCCTTAGGGTAGGCTTTACTAGAGACACCTACCAATATCAATAACCTAGTAAGGAATAATGCTGAAGACCTACCCTACACTGCAAGAGTATTGATTTCTTGTAACCTACATGTGGCTTACTTTGGGCATTATATGACAAAAATCCATATTGCTGTGCAGTGCTTTTAAATGTTACCATCCTTTCCCACCCCAAGAACAAAGAACCATATCTCTGACAGTATTGTTAATTCTATTTTCATTGACCTTTTCTCTGTTACTCCAGTCCTCTTTTTGCAGATCTCTGTTTTGGGGAGAATCTCCTCGTGGCACAGGCTCAGTGCTATCTGAGTCTGGCCTTTCTCAGAGAGCAGGCAAATGCAACAGTGCAGAAGGAGGATACAGTGCTGTGTACCACGCTGTTAGGAACATGAGGCAGGCAGCAAAGTGACTGGTGATTTTCTGGCATCATAAGAGACAAATCTGGTGATCAATCCAGACAACCTTCTCTCTAGTAAGCTATATAATATGTCCCACAAATTATTGTGGGTTTTTTTCAATTATATTGTGTTGGTTTTTATGATTAAGGGTTTAGATCCAGTTTATGTTTTCTGCAATTCATATTAACAGCTCCCTAATAAATCATCTGTTATCCTTACTTTCTGGTACTGTTGCTCACACCAGAGTGCTTCTAAGACAGAAATTCATTAATTTGGTATTAATTTACAAAATTGAAGAGAGCCCTGAAATGCTTTACACAACACATCCTTTCACTGCAATGTGTACTTTGAAACCATTTATGCTGGATGAATTGCTGAGGTCTCACAACACAGTAACGGATGAGAAGTTTTGCAATCAAGTGCCAAAGTGTAATATGTAATGATGAGAGCCTTGCTCTGTAAATACACCCTAATACAATAAAATAAATAGTAATCAACCATTTGAGTATTATCCATTTTCCTACAATTTCTGTGGCAATATAATAGAACAAATACTGAGATGATTTATACCTATGCAACATTCATGAACTTAATGTCACTACTTGTTGCAATGTCACTACTTGTATTATCATCATAATTGAACCCCTGAGATCTTATTCAATATATTTAATTTGGCTCTAGAGACACAGAGCAATAGACAATAACTATGCAGTGTACTTAGAAATGTTCATCCATTATTGCATTTTAAAATGCAATTTAATTAACTACAGAGTGAAGTCTGGCACTTCATTATTACAGGCAGCTACACCACCTCAGAATCAACTCTCCTAACCCTCACTATCCTCTCTTCCTCCTCCTGATCCAAAATATTTCTACCATTTATTCTGAGGATAGAAAAACATAGGTTCTCAGAAATGAGCACACCTTCTGTACTGATCACCAAGTCTCATTTTATCATATCACATATCATCTAGAAAACCTAAGAATTTTAAAGTAAAAACTAAGTCTATATGTAATAAGAATTAACTTCCAACATGTACATTAGCAGTCTTCAATAACCTCAGTGGCTTCTCTCTGCAACAGGACATCAGAAAAGTTCAACACCAACAAAAAGTCATATAAATAAGTTCACTGTCCAGAAAATATAAACTAAACTTTTAGCTATCTCCTGCAATACAACAAGAAAAACAAATACAAGCTATTAGAAAATTATGAAGACGGGTAACCACATAAGGCAACTATACAAATAGTTTTAGCTGTTTACCTGTGTAGTCCACATGGTAAAGACTTACCTGTTCTGTCTAAGAAATACCCACAGAAGATGTGCAGTAGGGGAACTTTCTACCTATCAATAACAGGGGAAAATATTCTGATTCTGTTGGTGAAGTAAATATGACAGTAAAACCAGGAGCTCTGAGGAAGGATGCAATTTTACTTTGAAAAACACTGGGAAGATGAGTTTTTTACAATGAACAATCTTCTTAAAACTACATGAGAATTCTGTCTTTTGCTCAATTTGGCAACTTTTGTATAGCTTAATATGTCTAAAAAAACCCAAAAACAACAGATCAGAAGACCAGCATTAGCTTTTTGGCAGGTGAAACTAAAACCAAAACCAAAGTTCTCTGAAATGTAAATAAGACTGTTTTCTCTGAAAAATGAATGCATAGAAGCTTTCTGCATTACCTTTGAGAAAGCTATTGCAGGCCAAGCTAGCAAGTCATATATACACCACCTTAGAGTGACGCCTTCTCTGCTACCTCTTGAAATTCACAGAGCTGGGAATTTTATCTTGCAAAACTTATGGGAGAGAGCTACATTAATTCTAGAAATGTGATCTTTATCTATGGGTTTAGTAGGTGTTATTCCAGCTGAGGGATTAGTAAAATATGAGCTGACCAAACTACAGGACCAACCTACACCTCACTCCAGCCAGCAGCAGAGGCAGTAATTCCTCTGAAGCTTTACTTACACACACGCAGAATTGAGTGTCAGCAAGTCATGGCAACGAGAAGATGGAAGGGAATATTCCAGGGATTCTTCATGGGGACTTTCCAAAGAGCATTTATAAACCTAATCCTTGCAATGAAGGATCTGCAAAGAAACAGCTGCTGCTCAGTTCTGGCACACCATAGACAAGAAAATATTTACCTAAATCTGCAAAAATATGTCATGCATGATTAAAACAACAAGCGTTCACAATGCTCAGTTTCAACATTTTCTTCCTGCTTGCAAATGCTCCCATCAACAACTAAAATGCTTTTGATATCTAGCAAGCAACTTTTGTCCTGTCACTGAGAACAGAAGCAGGCAGAGGTCCTACAGAAAAGGACACAAGGCAGCACAGAAAATCCTTAGCAAGATGGAGGGAACACATTAGCGACCTTACTCTGCCCTTTTTTCTCTTGCCATTGATATCGCTGCTGTATTCCCAGTGCCATGTGGGCTGCAGCTGGTTGGGTAGCAAGATTATAATATTTTTATTTAGCTCTTCAGAATGTTCATATTCAGTTGTTATGCTGAGAAGCTGCCAAGCTTTTTCTGAGAAAAGCAAACAGAAAGGAAATGCCAGGATTTCCGACAGCCTATGACTCTGCTACATCACAATGGAAATTCATGACAAAAATGAAAGGTACTTCTCTAGCCTCTGGCTTTCTCTATGATTTATTTCAAAGACTTGCTTCTTCAGAATTTTTTTTTTTTAATTTAAAAGAGTATTAACAGCTTCAATATGTGGGTTCTCATGCGTTCTCCTAATATTCAGTGAATGCAGGGGGCATGGGGGAAAGCAAAGGGACAGAAACATTTTTTAAAATGTACTAAAATTGTCCTTTCAAATTATTCCTGCTTAAAAATGCTCCTCATGCCACAGTAAACTAGATTGGACATTAATACTTCCAAGGGCTTTTCCTGTGATTTCTTTCATGAAATATCAAAATAATTGACTGCTTATCAAAGAGTCAAACTAAATAGATAAGATTTCAGCTCATCTAGAGAACAATTCTAGGGAATATTTTAAGGGTTTGCCACCTTTAACAGTACATTTTGGTGGGGTTTCTTAGATTGGGAATGGTGATTCATTTGGTTTCCTCAAGAGTCTTGTATACATTTTCAACACTAAAACCCTCTTCCTGAGAGTTTATATACTGAAAAATGCTAGACAATGTATAAAATCCCACAATATGAATGAACATTTACAGGCTGTCAATTTTAATCTATAACAAAGGCATTTCTTAAAGTATAGAACTTTGTAAGTATTTGTTAATTAGTCACTTGGAAACAATGAAATATTCTCTTCATCAAAGGCAGATTTGCAGGAAGAAGAGATGATTCAGACCAACTTTTTTAGACCAGGAAGGATAATTTTGCTTTTAAGTTTGCTTATGCAAGAGCTGTGTACTGTTTGTCATCTTTGAGACCTTAATAGCAAACTCATTCCTGAAACTATATGAAACGGGAAGAGCTGAATATCTAATATTTGTATTTTAAATAAGCTCCATATTTAAAATATCCTGCATGGGTTCCAATACTTCTGCTAGTGTGTGAAGTTTCTAGTATCAGACAAGAAAAAAAAAATCAGAAAAACCTAACTACATAGTTCAATTGTATAATACTGCCTGAAATCCCTTGCTGTTGCTTACAAGAGTAACTAGGTATAACAGGTACAACTTGCACAGAAGAGAATCCAAAAAGAAAGGCAGGTATAGAACACAGGGGTGGAAACAATGCTGACTGACTCCATAATAGATGCTGGAAAAGAATGGAATCAGATGAAAATAAATGTCTCAAAAGCAGGAAACACTTATTGTTGCATTTCCACACACATGAAAATTTTGGTGTATCCAAGTCAGCAGACAAACCTGATGTGCTTCAGGGTGGCTTATGATTCGGAAAGACAGACTTTGGAATGCCTATATGCAGTACGTTAAGCACAGTCCACATGGATGGCCTATCAACATTTTTAGCAAGTGGAAAAATAAAAGCATATAGTTGTGGAAGACTTGCAAGCTGTTAAGACCACGAGTCTTATACCAAGCTGACCCTGCATCAAGTAAACAGAAATTCATGCAAACACTAGTATTTTCCTACATGGAAGACGCTGCATCCAAGAGAAAACAAATCTATTTTCGTAAGGCAGTGCCCAATTTAAAAATAAAAAAGAAAGAAAAAAAAGTTCAATAACCAGATTTCAAATCAGTGAAAGGCTGCACATTAGATATGAGCATGACCTAATTATATAACTGACTTAATTACCTTAATACTGAGAAACAAGTTCTAATTACACCATTAATTGTTGAAGGTTGGTCCTCTATATACACTGAAAACTTCTTCCAAAAGGTAGACTGCATAAGGAACACTAGCAGAGAAAGTGTTTCAGAGATAAATGTAGAAGAAAAAGAGGAATAAAAAATTGGGAGTCCTTGCAGAAGACATTGTCATATGTCCATAGAACCCCAACTGAGACTAGAACCAATTCTGGATAAAAACCTCCTCTAGTTCATGGTCTAGAGAAGGTAACACCAAAGTGAAGAAAGGATGCCTCAACAGAGACTCCTGTTAGTCCTTGGAAAGTAGTGGCATAATTTCTTTGTCTTCAGGTTAAGAGGGTTAAGGAGGTTAAGAAGGAACATTTTGGTGTACTGCACTAGATTTGTCCCAGCTGCAATGAGCAGACCTGGATGGTTCACATGCAAGACAGCAAAATAATTTAGCTGCTGGTCATTTTTAATTAAACTTTTGAGTATCAGGGAAATAATGCTTATGGCCACAATTCAAAAAACAGCTTGATGACCCAAGCTGGTTGCTCAGCCTGATTTCTGAAAGGAAAACCAACACAAGAGTCAATTAATACAGAAATGAAGGCTAATCACATATTTAGGGAAGGGTAAATGGGAAATACCTTTTCAAATATTGCTTATTTCATTCTTTTTTGAAATATAGTTTTTGTATTCAGCTTCATACATGTGCTTGAGCATCAGTAATAGATACATGAGGTATACACACCTAAGGACTGGTTATTGGCCAGATGTTTAAAGCAGCTGTGAAACCAAAATGAAAACATTTTGACTGCATGTATTTCTAGCAGCCTGTAAAGCTCAATGATATTAAAGACTTTCATACTGGTGTCACAAAAGGGGAAGCAAACCCATTATAATTTACAGATTATTATGGCCTATTTCTGTTCTCCCTTCCCCTCCTTCTGTGACTAACTTTGCCTTTCTTCCCTCTTCCCTCTCCTTCCCTCCTACCACTTCACACCCTTAATTCTTTCTTTCTCCCTTCCTGTTCTTTCTTCCCTCTTTCAAGCAAGGAACTTCAAACTCATTTAAATTTGAGACTGAAAAAAACCTGATATTGGATACTGAATGTGGGCTTAAGATGTGTTCATTTTATACAAGCTTAAAAATACTCCCCTTATTATTCCACATTTTATGACTACACCCTTATGATATTCACAATAAAGCCTTTGATTACTGCTACAACTACTATTTGCTTCAATGCCACTAATTTAAAATTCTGTAGATGTACCTAAAAATGTGTAAGGAGGTCAACTCAAGCAATAATATGGTTACAGTAAACCAGAAAAACACAGAATGCAGGCTGTTTAAAATTACTGGTCACAGGTCAGTGATGGGTCAGTATAAAGGTAAGCCAGTGATCCTCTGGTATAAATAAGAGAGGATGAATAATGAAAAGTTTCTGCAGGGTTTAGCTCTGCCAGATTCTCTGTTCACCTTTAAAAATTTTCCAATTTAGCTACATGACACAGTAAAATGCATTTATAAATGAAAATAGCATGCCTGGACAACACCTGTAACAACATTTATGTTGCAAAAAAAGCAACAGCAGCGATGTCAGATGAGTATTCTGAAACATATTACAGACATAATGTATGCCTGCATAAGTCCATATGGTACATAGTTACATCTGAATGCCAGTAAACAACCCAATCAGATGATTTAAACTATTTACTCTTTTAAACACACTGCCAATTGAGCAGGAACCTTCCCTGATACCCATGAGATGCAGATTACACCACCTGCTCACAGGGCAGCCGCAGCTACTTGTGCAACATATTGCTAATGACTGTGTGCTGGCAGACTGCATTTCAATTTCACCTATTTTAAAGACAGGTTTTGAAACTAATTAATTAATTGTTGTCTTGCAAACCATGTTCAGGTCCTCAGGTGAAATACATTACCCTGGCTTGCTAGATTATTTATTATAGATTAAATGAAAAAGGAAAAAAAATTGCAGACTAGTCTGAAAGCATCAGCAGAATGTCCTAAAGATAAGGAAAGATGAAATATGTTAATAAGTAATTATGTGCAGCTTTTCAGGAAGAAAACAGATTCAAATTTTTATGCACAATAACATATGGAGCAAGATGTCTGAAATAGTAGGGAAGCAATTATAAAAACCCTGCTCAAACCTCCTGTGAAGCAAACTGAAATGAAGAAGATAAGTAATGCTGCAATTCTTGTAGCCCCAGTGGAGTTAATGGTGGATTGGAACTTAACCAGGTACTAAAGAGAATTAATTCCTGAATCAAATGCAGCATTAGAAAAATAATTTAAAAAAAAGAATTACAAGTAAATTTATTGTTAAAAACCTATAATTTCAGTACCTATGCTATGCTTTAAAAATATTGTATTTATAAAAATTATTTCAATTTTTAAATCCTTTACAGGTTTTTTAAGTGAAACCTGACAATTCTTGTTCAAGTGTGAACCTTGCACAGGTAGTGAGGTATTTGAGGGAGTAGCAAGTCAAGGCATAAGCGACAGAATTCAAAGGCACAAGTGAAAAAAATTTAAAGAAACATTTCTTTCTTACTCCTTTCTGCCAGGTTTTTGCTCAACTGATCTTTTGCCTCTACGTGAGCTGACTTTTGAACAAGCATCTCTGTCAAGCAAGAAGCAATAAAGCATTAGAATTATCTTGGTGACACTATTATTTTGTAAATGCAGCTAGCATCAGCTTTCACTGATCTGCATACAGCTCTTCCACAAGACCACACAAGTATTAATTCACCGCTTGGAATTTGATACTACAATTATGCAAAATCAGACAAAAGATTACTTGATTCTTGCGAAAAAGTCTGATCAGTTATTTATAACACTCCATCTTTGTTATCTACTACTCTTTCCATTTAAATGTAAAAGTTTATTTTTAATGGTTACAAGTCCATTAAGTGTATTCATAATATTTTCTTAAATCAGAGCCCTAGGCCACTTCCAGGACACATCTGGTGAGGAGGAGACACACAGCCAGGCTGCAAGACTTCCTTTCGTGATCCAGATTCCATCTGCCTCAGCCACAATAGTCTGCTCCTCTCATTTTTCTCATTCTCACAAGGATAGGATGCATAATGAAGCACTCATTCAAGAATCATTAAAATGAAGAATTATTCAAATACATGAGTTATCATTGTGCAAGTAACTGAACCCTTTATACTCAACCAAGCTAGTGACCAAGTTAATGGCAAGTTAATAGGGTTTTTTTAATGGGTAGAAGAGAAACATGTTATGACAAGTCTTCCACTGTACAGCTTCATGTATGTGAGAGCATTCCCCTTTCTACAAAATATTCCTCCTAATGTGCAGTGTATGCCAGCCCATGCACATACCCCTAACCTCCATTTGGGTTATGATAATCAGAGATCTAATCAGGAAACCTGCTGAATATCTGCAAGAAATGCAAAACTCCTGCTAGGGCAAGGTGGTATGCTCCAAAACACCATAGCAGATACCTGAATTTAAGAATGGAGGAAGAAGAAAATCAGTCTCAGGGGCACCTACTGCAGCTCTTCAGTACCTTTCTTTGCAAGTTTCACTGCCTATTTGCGCCAGTGAATCCCCTGCAGCCACAAAACATTCCTGCATTGAATATCTGTGTACCTCAAGGGTATACATGCTAGGAAACACGAGGGGCAGAGAGGAAAATTCACTTATTTTGCCATCAAAAACAGAACCTTCTAATAAAAAGGTGTGAAAGTAGAAACACCACTGACCCAGCCACCCATGGACTTACACTAAGCCATGTTCTGTTGGCAAATTGGCTCTGCTGGAAAATGTGCCAAGCATGCTAATAGCTAAATATACTAGATAACTTTAGTTGTTTGAAGTAAGCATGGAGATGAGAACATGCAATATACATCTGTGGAGAAGAGGTGAACATTTTATTCCAAGAACACTTTGTAAAGTGTAACTTTTTCATGCAAAATAGTGCCTTTCAACTAAGTATTTGTTCTTACAAAGTACCTCTCAGGTCTCAGGAAACATCTTTCCTTGAGTAACCTGCCCACTCCAGGTTCATGCCAGAAAGCCTCTCCACATACCAGACTGCTATGCTCCCTGTGTATTGTGCATACATGGAATCCACATTTTCTGTAGCACAAGGTGCACATGTGCATGTAGAGGATTGCACACAAGCATACATCCTGACTGAATAAAACACATTTCATTATTTGCCTCTTTTCTTTAGATAAAATGTTTCAAACCAGCACTCTATCGACAAAAGAAGAAAAGAGCAATCATTTCAGATGTAGTAACAGGACAGTTTTTATCCTTTTTCCTTGCTCACTTAGAAAGGTACATCTTTTTCTGCTCTTCAGAGTCTTTTCCTGTAATTCCGAACCTGCTTTCGGATGTTGGTGCAGCGTGTACTCACTCAAGATTTGAAGTACAGCTGTCAGGAAGGAATTTTTAGAGAGTCCATTATAACTTTTGGGTTACTGTGACCAGCAGTTGGTAATTAAAATATACTCCAGTCTCTTTTCAATCTTAGATATGCAATATACATTATTTTCATTGTCACAGGAACAATTTTTGCAATGATACAAGAGTCGGGTATGCCAAAGTAAGACTTTCATGACACTTTTGTGGGTGACTGAGCATTTGCTGAAATGCAACCTAAGTTAGAAACAATATTTCAAGTGAACAACAAAAAAGTTACTTTCTTGTTTCTCACTAATGCATAGAGGAACATTGTGAGAAAAAAAGTAACATCAGAAGATGGGCAGATAACGGGGAAGCAAACAACTCTGCTTCATATTTGGATATTATGGAAATATTTCTGCTTGAATGCTCTACAGAAAACAAACAATCTCATGCACAAAACAAATACACAAAAGGTTGATGCAAAATATAAACTTTTAAACCATTGGAAGCACCCGAAAAAGGTAGGTTTCAGCATAAACTCTTGAAACTGTGTTCCCTACCCCTAGCACGAGTAGCCCAAACCATCTCTATGTCTTCACAAATTACTCTGAGATTATATTCGTATTTACAGATGAAGAGTTTGTGTTCTACAAGGAATTTGTATAGAAGTCTTCCAAGTCCTAGACCAATGTATTTAATCAGAAATCTTTTATTCAGCAAAAAATAAAAACATACAACCCCCCCCCCCCCCATATTTTTAAAAGTATGTAAAAGACCTTTGAATGGAGACAAATGCAGGGAACTAGAAAAACATGTAAATCACTCCCATTTTTTCCTGTTCTAGAAGTCATTAGCATAGAAATATGTTTTTAATAGAGTAATGTTATTTACAACCTCCCGAATCATCCCTGGAGCAATTAAAAAACCAGAAACTTACTGAAATCTGTTTCTACTACTTCTCTGTCATAAAAGACTCTGGAAGAATTACCAGAAAATAAAAGCATCTTTTTTAATTCCTCTTAAATTAACACTTAAATGCACATAGAAAGCTTTTACTCTGTGAAGCGCAAAGCATTCCATAAATGTAGGAATAATGTTTTGCATCTATTTTTATCTGGGAAACTGAACACATACAGGGTGTGTGTGTCTATGTGCGTGTGTGTGTGTGTGTCACATTGTTGTCCTGTGACCTGAGTCAGCCCATTGCTAATGAGCTTTGCCACTGGGAACAGTCTGGTCACGCTAAGGTGATGCTCCGAGGAGGTGAAGACACCCTGCTCCTTGCGAGTGTCCTTGTGCACTGATCCCTGCTGTGTGAGCAGATTCTCAAAGGCCAACAGCCAGTGATTGTGGAGAGGCTGAGCATCCGAAGGTCCCTATGAAAGCAACCCCTGCAGCTACAAATCAGAGTGAGCATCACCTCACCTCACCCTCCAGTGCTGCATTTAGAATTCTCTGCACCTTCTCTTTTGGCTGCCTGTCATGTTGAGTGATGAGATACACAAGCAGAAAGCTCAAGCAGGCTTGGTCTGGGCTTGCAACCTAGGTTTCCTCAAGCAAATTCCATCATTTAGAGAAAACTGATTGTCCAAAAAACCCTTATTTCATGGGTAATTATGAATTAGTTACCCAGAAGTGTTGATGGTAAGACTAGCACCCACCTGTTTTAAGGTCAAATTTATTCTTAGTATCAGCTCTTTGAAGATGCAACACTGTCAGGCTTGTGTTGTGCAGGGAGTCAAATGTCATTATCATTACAGTCCCTTCTGACACCAAAAGCTGTGAATCTCTCAGTTTCATCAGCCTCTGCTGATTTTGCAGTCCAGAAACAGCTACAAAGTTGAATAGGGAGAGGCCGAACAAGCCGCAAGTTTTTAAAGGCTACAAACACTGATCACAAGCTCAGAGCAGGTTACCCAGCTCTTTTTCAAAACAGCTTCCAGTAAAATCAATTGGAAAATCATATCTGAAAAGGAAAGTACTGACAAGACTCATGAAGAGCACACATGAACACAGTACAAGCAGTGGCATATAATCAAGGAGAACAGAAGACTGCTTTATACAAAAAAAAAAAAAAGCATTTATTAAAATACCAGAATAACTGCTAGTCTTGGGAGGAGATCATGGCTCTATGAATGAGTTCAAAACTACAGGTCTGCCACTGGGATTTTGAGAAGAATGAACCTGGAGCATAGGAATTCTCACTAGAGGAAAAAAAAAAAGCCATTCACTTCGAGTTCCCAGACATAGAGAACCCCCAAAGCATGCCTGAAAAAAAACCAAGGAAGCAAAACCAACAGATTCTGTGAAACGCTAAGGAATATTTTAATACTCAAAAACAAATGAAACATTTAAATTGAGATTTTCTTGGTTTTGTGGTTTTGAACAAATTTGAGAATGGAAGGAAAGAAGAGTGTAGAGTTTTTTACCATTAAAATCCTTCCTGGACACCTGCTGACCTCCAAGAGCCAACCATGACTTTGAAATTAATTAAACTGGCCTACGTGAAATACCATTCTCAATTTTCATAATGCATTAATTTAGTTAACTATGTTCATAATTACAATGAAAGAGTTTTGGCATACATCATATTCACAGGTGTTCTGCCTATTTCAGCCTGTGGCAGCTGCTGACAACAAGCTTTTCAACGAAATTCCTTTGTGTGTGTGTGTATGTGGGTGGGTGGGTAAGTGGGTGTATATGTATTCATTTCTATAAATATTTTTAACCTGTTAATACAGATTATTTAAAAATATTTAATGGCAGTTTTTACTTCTTTTTTTTTCTCAATAGGTGAAATGGTTGCTCTTGTTTAGTTTATATATTTTATTAGCATAAAACTGACCCAAAGAGAATGCTTTGTATTTTTGCCATTTCAGACCAAAATGCAATTTAGAGCCACGGATCAGCAATTTAAAAACAAAACCAGAATAGTTCAGTGCTTATTACTTACACTGTAATTGCCTTATTCATAGCTGTTGAAGAATTACAAATCAGTGTGTTTTTACTGTAATTTAGGACAGTCAGTGGAAGTCACTAAGGTTAGAAAAAAATATAAAGTACCGGATTATTTATAATTTTATCTTACAACGCTTTCTATACGTCCAAATTTCTTCTCACTAGAGAAGTAGCTTAAATTCTAGTCAAAGTGATTTCTTTCATAATCTCCAAACTGGAGTATATTTAGCATAATTTTCAGAACCTTCTGTTAGGACAGCAATGCCTTCAACTGGCATCGACAAGAAGCTTTTTTGTACCATATCAGGGATTCCTTTTCTTTAGGGAAAATTTTAGACTCTTTAAACAGATTCAGCCAAGACTGATCAAACAGACTGCCCAGATTTAGATCTACAGAGTAAGGAAAAATTATGCTTACACCCATGTCTGCTTCTTTTTGCATGCACTATATGTATTATGAATCCCCACACACGCTGTATGACAACTAGCAGATCTGACAAAGTTCCATTTGAGTTTTTAAAACTAGGAAGTCTGTGTGAACGTCAGTATGAAATGAAAGGCAGCCAACAATGCCACTGTTACTTCTTTAAAACAAGTCAGAAAGATTTCTGTACTTCGAATTAAAATGCCAGAGTTTTTGTTTCTCATTCAGTATCATATTTTCACAATAGGTAACTACAACTGTGGTCCTAGAATGTTTCAACAAACGTACTTAGCTGGAAAACCCCCAAATCTTTAAACACCTAGGTTTTTTATGTTATTTTCAAACTAATTACATTCTATGGGAAAAAGTCTTTCAAGGATTACCTTCTAATCAGGCTTTCAGGTAACTTTAGAGCCTGCATTAAAATACTCTTATCACATATTTCAGAAATTATGTATTTTCCCTTTTCAAATTATCTGTGTTTTTGTTATGTGCAGTATACTACCTTGAAAATAGATAGCTGGGTTATGAACTAGACAGTAACACATTAAACTGGAATGTTTTTTTTCTTTTACTTTATATCTCAAAGGACTACTTTGTATAATTAAATTTAGCAAACAATCTCCTCAGACCGTAGGAGCAATGTCTCTGCACAGAATTTAGCAGACTATGAAATTGTGATCCCTAGAATTTTTTGAAACACCATTAAGAAAATTCAAAATAGCTATACTTATGTACACACCATTTTATATCAACATGTCATAACTGTCCATTTCTCAAGATAAGTGTTTCATTTTAATTTAAGAATATGGAGCATTTAAAAAACAAAATTCATAAAATATTTTGGACAGTTCTACCACAATAACTAAATTCCAGATGTTTGCTTCTTACTGGTTTTTCTTTTGTTTTTCTTACTTGCATGCCAGCATGCATGAAAAAGTGCACATGTGCTTTCTGCAACACATTTTGCAATCATTTTTAAAGCCTTAAGAGTACAAACTGAGAAACTTTCCGTGGAATTTTCCTTGCAGTGTACATAAGCTCAGTAAACATAGGTAATGTGGCAGAATATAATAAAGCCTGTATCTCCCACATAAACTGTTAAGGACTGCTAGCAGAGGATTTAATAATTTTGGTTAAGGCTGTTTATAGGAAACTACAGAATAAAATGTTCTTTGATAGACATTTTATATCGGCAAAATCTGTTCTAGCTCTTTATGTATCAACATGATAAATTAAGTCTCGGTCTTGTATTTCTCTTGAAGAGACCAGCCTATCTTCTACAACATTCATTTGTGCATCCATCTCATTTCTGCAGGACCTGGGCCTGAATGCAGGGATCAGTAAAGGGATTGAATAGCATCTGGAGAAAGGAGAACAATCCATTGGTTTCATGGCTTTGCTTGGCTTTCAGATGTTCAGTCATTCAACACAGTTTCTATTTAGAATAAAAGAATTACAGCAGTCTGCTTGGGCACATTTTTAAGTGCTCACAGTGGATGCAATCACCTGAAGATGTGGCTCATTTTGGACTGCAAATGTACTGTGGCACAATTTAAAAGAAAGAGATTAATTAAATGTTCAAAATCAGATCCTTAATGATATACGGCCATATCCCTAGGCATCAATCCTGCAAACATATGCATGTTAAGTTAATAGAACCTCTTGCGTATACAAATTACAGTATTTAAATCCTCCCAGAATTACGGATATAGTTTTGCTTGAAGGGAAAAAAAAAGTGTCTTCACTGAGCAGATATTATATTTTTGTCTCTCTACCCTTTACTAAATATTCCCAAAAAAACTTCTTGTCGAGTTTTATTAGATGTACTGTTTGGTAAAATGAGATGAAAAGCAAATGTGTGTACAAGTCACAGCATTAATTAAATAGCCCACTGCAATTTCTGATACACAATTGCTTGATCTCTAAACTTTGTAATTTTTGCCAAAAACATCTGTAAGATAGTCCTGTTCAGAAAATGTACCTTCCCAATATTTAATGTCAGATATGCAATTTATAATAAAAATCAGAAAACTGGCAATAAAATTGATTTGACTAGCAATTCAAAAGCATGGCTGTGTTTCTAACATCATTTTGGTGTTTTACAAGTGGGAGTGACAGAGGAGGGAAAAAGACATGAACACTGTACTGCAAACACTGTCTTCAGGTCTGCTGACTGGCATCCTCCATGGCAGCCACATTTCTTTATTGACCTAAGAGGGAGATATTATATTATTCCCAGATGTCACACCTGGAACTGCTTTCCAAAAAGATGCCAGAAGTGTCTAGAGCAGGCAGCAAATGTTCATTTCTGTCTGCGGTGCATAGTGAAAGGAAGAAGGACAGAGTAGACAGGGCTGTTCAAAGGACAGAGCTGGAGAGGGGGGCAAAGAGGGAGGGAAAGGAAAGAGGAACTATGACCAAAAATATATGTATGATGGTTTCCTGTCATACTGTAAGTACGGTCACTCCAATATGCACAACTCTTGTGCCCTACTCCCACTCCTTTGATACAGATTCTCAGGGAGTTACTTCTGATCAATGCTCACCACCATAGAGTAGAGCCCAGCTGATTCAAAGATCTCTGTATGTCTTAAGCTGTACCATGTTCTAAGACTCCAGTAACTTCAAGCTGCCAGCATTTTCACTCTGGGTGCAAGCTCCAGAGTGTCATGGTCCCTCTGAAGGGCTAAAGAGCGTTTAGCTGCTGCACTGGCTTCTCATCAGAATCAACTAAAAGGACTGGCAGGATTAGTCCTCCTCTGACTTGCCTCTTTCCCAACATCCAAGAACAGCACAGAAATCTTTTCCTTCCTTTGCTCTTCTTCCTCCAAAAAGCACCTGGAGCTCTGGCTCTGAAAGGCTCTGGCATGTACACAGAAGAGATTCCTGAGCTCCCAAGAACTCATTACAAAGACGCTGTTTAACTCCTCTAACTTCAAGACGAAGAACAGAGCCTCTACTTGGGACAGGAATCCTGTAACGGTGATTGCAATCTCATATTATGGCACTTCAGATCTGGACTAACTTTCATCATTAAACTTATGCATAAGAAATCAAATCATCTAACTAATGAGATTTCTGGCACAAGTAGCTTACTGATATTCAGTAATCCAGAATTCATTAACAGATTAGATGATGATATTACTCCAATCATTTTGTGCATCATAAAATCCATTACAAAATATAGCAATATTACTGGTGCTCATGTTATGCTAAAACATTAAATAGGGTGATAGCAAATAAATAAACAGAAGAATCAGTTATAGTTCTCAGTTTAATCTCTATTTCAAAAATATATCCTTTGAGCAAAATAACATCATTTTTGTTACATTTTAAAGCAACTTTCTGTAGACTTGCTGGAGTACATACTGCTGTAAAAGTTAGACCTGTAGATGGCTGTATTTTTAGGCCCATGCTCAGCAAACAAAGGTTACTGATCTCTATCAAACACATTCTGTGCAGCCACATAGGTCTGCTTATTACTTAAAAAACCCACACCCCTAAGAGTGACTTTTCAGGCAATTACTGCATGCCTGTGCTAATCCACCATAAGTCAGTGACAGGAAATTATCAGAACAGCAGACAGTTTTAGATATTTCTGTGCTCTGTCATGCTAGAGGGAGATCTAGTTGCTTTGACAAGCAGCATCTCCCTGGCATTTGAAGCAAATCAGTTTTGCTGGCTTGACACTGTAACTTCTGCTTGCTGCCTCTGATGTCTCTAATCAGAAGGCACAGCTCACTAGCAGGGAGCTCTGTACAACTTAAGAAGAGCTTAGCCCCTTAGTGGGCATTTCTTGAGAAAGGTCCCACTGGGAATCATAATTTTCTTCTGTGCTGGTTATTTCATCTCATCCTCAATATTATTTCTTCCTTATCAATCAAAAGCCTAAAGAAAAACACTAACTACAATGCCTTCTGTGGACTGATGCCACTTAGACTGACCTGAATTCAAAGGTGACGTCTTAGTGCCTTACCTAGTGCTTAAGCCATAAAGGGAATTTATTGAGCTGAAGTGCAGCCTTCTTGGCAAAGAGTGCCTGCAGCTCCAGGAAACAGCATGAAAATAAGGCTGAGATGTTATATCTGCTGTTTGAACTGAAGGCACACCTATTTGGCTACCTGAACACACAATCCTGTGCTGTTTGAGCCTGATTGCCAGTGGATGATGCAGATCTCAAAGTTTTCTTTTCATCTCTTAGAGATAAGGCGTGTAACTTCTCATCCTATCAGCCAGCTTCGTCTCTGACAGCAGGATCACTTGCAGAAGTGAAAAGGCCTGAGGAGATCTGCTGCTGCAGTTAGAAAAAATCCCTGGATAAAAGATGCACCAAGCAGCTTTCTGAAGGCAGCTACATCTCCACATTCCTTGCTGGGTAAAGCAGGGGTCACCATGGACTCTGTTTTTGAGGAATCTCTTTTGTTCCCTCACACTGTACATCTGGGCAGTCAGCATGAGCACCCCAGGCCAAGAGACAGAACTGGTTAAGATAAACTGCTCCTAGATAAGGAATGAGAACACCCTGTATACGTCACACCCTCCTTATCTGAAGCCAAGAAATGCTTCATGCTTTTACAAATATATTTGAAAAGTAAGCATTACACAGCTATGGTTTGCAACTTTTATCAGAGAAGTACTGATGTTCATCAGAAATTAGTCTGCATAATACAAATGCAAACAGTAATTTTTATCAAAAACTAAAACTACAGAGAAAAGAAAATTAAAAATGGCCCCTACTCGCTCAGAGTACGTTTTGCTAATGTATAATATTCTCACACTTTTGGTTGGTAACTGTATCTTTGGAGAAAAAAAAAGTGATTTATATTCATTTAATGCTCAATTTATCCCAGTAGTCTCATTTACAAAACCGTACACACTTTGGTTATGTTCTTTGCTGGCTAAGGATAAAGGAGGGCATCCAAGTTCTGAATCTACTGTTTATACTGTAGTAGTGGTATGTCTGTACTGGCTGGTACCAATCAGGAAGACTACTACACCAGTAAAATGTATGATATACAGACATGCAGTGAAACTTAACAATGTCTACTGCTTCAGAAAACAAACACCTAAGATATGGGGAAAGATGACAAACAAGGGCAAGGAAAGCAGAGACAGTTTGGTTGCTTATAATTCTGTATTTATAATGCAAATAACACTACTATAAATTCAGCCTGCTTACTGGTCAGTGGACTGTATACTGAAAAATTATTAACTGTTGATCAAGCAAGCCATGGCCAGATCATGCAATTATTTATTTTGAACAGCTCTATTGAGGTGAGTCATTTTATGGACATCTGCAGACCCGACAGTAAAGTAGCAAGTTCAGCATCAGTTACACCCTGTTATGGTCATGATAGGCAATGCTTCCTTCCTTCCAAAGGTAAACTACAGCAGGGTTTTACAGAGCAAAAGCCCTCTGAGGTCTCAGGCAAGCTGACAGCATTTCTGAAAATGTGGACTTTAACTTTTCTTGCAATTTTACTATATCTTTATTAGAAAATGGTTATAGACATACTTTATCAGCAGGCTAAAACGGAAGGCATGACTACACAGCTATCTATGGCAAGGTTTACCACAGAGAGAGGTAAATAATAAAGTGTACTTTGACTCCTCTGCCATGTGTACTGGAATACTTGCAGTACTCCTCAAGGAAAATAATGTAGCATTAACCAAGTCATTCTGAAATAATTATAAGTGAAGTAGATACTTGTACTCAGATATGATATATAAGCAAACTTAATATACTGGCATGCAATCCCACTCTTTCCAAACAGAAGAATGGGAAATTTTGCACTTCTTTTGTTTTGTCAGCACTTCTCCACTTTCTATGTAGATTCTATCACACTGTGTTACACAAATACTACTCCAGTACTGCAGGTATCTGCACACCAAGCTATGCTCATTCAAAATTCTACCACAGATAATACTTTAGTTTCCAAATTCTGATACATAATAAATTCAAAGTTTAAAATGACCCTAAATGTGCCCCCCTCAAAGCATCACTGGCTGTGCTGGAAAGCTATCATGAGTTCAAAAGCTATGCTAAAACTGCAAAAGATGAAAAAAGGCTTATGGATTTATGAATGCGAAGTGATTAAGGCTATAGTTCTTCAGGCAAGATTGTTTCCTGGCAGAAAAAACCCTAGGAAAATGGAGATCTCTCCAGGAGAGGAATTCAGATGAACAAAAATAGCACTTCAACATTATCAGTATTTTTTGGATGAGCGAAAAAAGGAGAGGGACAAAACACAAATACACTAGTCCGGGCACTGAAAGAAGCATTCTGCCTGGGAAAAATTATTTTAAATCAACGGGTTTGTGTTTATAGCATATTTTGAACTGTAATTGCTTCAGCATAATGTAGTACAAAGTTATTGTTGAATATGATAAAGAACACTTTAATCTCCTGAATGTGCAAAAAACGTAAATGACTTCTTAATGGTGCTTTTGTTTTGACTGAGAGAGATTTATGTCAATGAGAGAAAATGCTTTAATGAAAGGAATTGTCACAAAGCATATGTTTATGCTTACTTCTCATATGTATGTGAATGAGACGGACATTATTAAAAAAATACAGCTGCCTGCAATATCTGGCCTTTAATCTTCCCTATTCCATTTTTAAATTCATCACGGAGGTGTGGTATTTTGATAACACATTAGCACAGCTCTGACATAAAAATGGCAATACCTATAAATTATTTAATTACATCTTTTAATACAATTATTGAACATGTTAAAAGTCTTGCAAAGATAGAAACCTCTGAATAAAAAACTACCACAACTAATTAAAAATTACGTTCTCAGAGATTCTCACTCCCCAGGATCTGAACTCTGCTTGCTCTTCAGTTTTGGATCCTTTCCATGTAACAGGAGTGCTACCAGGAAAAAACCTGTGGGTTTCATGTTTAGAGTACGTAAGAATTGGATTTCACAAAAGTCTCAGGTTTTTCAGATCATAAAATTGATGGCAGATGTGTCCCATCGATGGCAGTCCTCTCTGCCTGCACTGTGCTGCAACTTCTCTGGGACCATCCTCACACGGGGAGAGCAGGACAGCAGGGAGAGAAGGGGACAGGCAAGTAAAACAGTGTGAAGATTCCAAAGGCAAATCCAAGCAGAGAAAATGCCTGAAATAATTATTTGTGAGCAGCACTACTTTGTGATGACAGAGAATTAATACTGGGTCACACAACAGCAATAAGAGCAAGACGAGTCCTCTTCAACGCATGGCATGTACTCTGTGTAATTAGAAAAAAATGGGAAATGATCTCACTTTCTGAAATAAATCTATCACAAACTAAAACCTATGTTTCACCTGGTTTTCAACCATCAGGAAGTCTTTTAACAGAAGTTGAGAGAAGTTAATCATGAATTCACCCTTTAGCACAGCAACTGAACCAAAAGGTGCCTGCTGAAATCCTTGTGGGACAGAATATCTTGGCAGGGAAAATGCTGCCTTTATGTTGTCAGCCAGAAACTGAGTATTTCTATGTGTTACTCTCACGTTAAAAATTATATCCACTGTTTATCTAACACCTTAGAAATAATACAGAAAATGTCTGAGCAGGACAACTACTGCATTTATCTATTCTTTCTCCCTGAATTCAGCAGATTGCTCTGGTTTTTACATACGAAAAGGTGCAGCCTCTCTCTCATCTGCTTGAACCGATGCAATTAGTGAGCTAAGACAAGCACTGCCACAAGCACAGTTCATTATCACTGTTCCAGTCTGTGTTCAAATTACATTTAAAATAGTTGGCAAAGAGTATTGGTGAAAGAGAAATAAAAGATTGCTCAACATATCCTTATTCTACAAGGTTCTTTTCTGTATAGAAACATTATTGTCCATATAAGCATGTAAGAATTTGATTTTCTTTCATACTAGACTGCAGCCAGTACTAGACTATTACTATTGTATTATACACATGATCAAATGAGATTAACAATAAATAATAACAGTGAATTAATAATGAAAAATAATGAATAATAATAGCACATAATAATTAATAGTGAGGTTTTTTTTCTGTAATACAACCTTTCTCTCTTGCCTGAAACAATACACAACAAAATAAAACAAAAAATCCAAAAGAAAGAGAAAATATTTTCCTTTTTATATATTTGTAAAATGAGTCAACTGTTTTTATCTGAGGAGGTCCACTGCTCTATAAAACAAGTGGGCATTACATTTTGTACATAACTCTCTCTCACAAGAATTCAAAAGGAAGACCTTTTTGACTAAGTGCTTACCTACAGTGTGTCCAACAAGACTAATAACAAGTCACACTGATTCACAGTGTGTAATGTAATTCTTTCCCAAGGGTCCAAGTTTTGCAACTTCTCTCATTAAAAACTCCAATCATGAGTATTTCAGCAAAAACAACTGCCTTTTTTATTTTCCACAATTATAATACACTAACAATTCAAATTTTTATTTAAGCTTCTAAGCTTAAATAAAGCTTAAAGGTTTTTAAAGAATTCTTACAAATATCACTGACTTCATGAACCCAGGCTTATGCCTGCTAGTCTATTTGAATAAAATAAAGTCAATGAAAAGTATTGCATATTTTTTGAATAATGTGGTACCTCATACATTCCATCATAAACCCCAAAGGTATGTCAGGAAAGTCTTTAAGTGTTTTCTGGTGTGTGCTGCAAACCAGTAACCCTTGGGTTGTCTAAACAACACGGTTCTTTAAAAAACAGGTTTTAATTCTCTCTAGGAAGAGCAGATCCTTATTTGGATATTTGTCTGAACTGCGCCTTCTCTCTAAAACTGTGTAGGAACATCTCCATGGTCGACAGAGGAATCTAGCTACTGTAAAAGAGAAAAAAACACATTGGCAGAAGGTGTCTCTTTGGTGCTCTGTCCTGTCCCTTCCCTGTTGCCTCACCCTGTCAATCACATCTGAGAAAATAGTACAAGAGTTTTCTTGCACACAAGTACAAGCCTCATAACTGATGGTTTTGAGGCAACTCTTATGAAAAGTCAGAGGGAGAGAACACTTAATTACTGAAGTCTCTGTGTTAAAGTATAATAAAAGAAGGAAGTTTCATGTTAACCAGCATTAACCCACTACAATCTGACACAGATGAGTAATAATCTTGATATCATTTCCCAAATGAATAATCTTCTCAGTAAAAACTGCTAAACATTATCAGACAGCCCAGTCGTGATGAGTCAGGCTGCAGGATCACCTCAAGCCTCAGAGAAGCCGGAAGCCTGCCAATGATTAAAGGTAGAAGCCTCCAAAACGTAAGAGAAATAAGGCTACCAGCTTGTTTACAAAGGTCTCCATCATTAAGGTCAGACAGACCTTGCAGTGCTTTTTCCTCACATGGTTATATCAACATGCAAAAAAGACTCGTGTCTCCCCAGTTGACACAGTCACGCCAAACTGCCTCCTTGTGTGAACACAGGTTATGTTGACAGAGGAGGTTGGCTGGCAAGCTGTATCATTTAGAGATGAGGTCTAGTTACACCAACTGTAAGCCCCATCTTGTTGACATCTTGGTTTGACCTAAGGCACCCTGCTAACATTGCATCTATCCCACAGAAGTGCTGTAGCGTATAGGTGACAATGTAATGCCATGCTGTGTCCAATACAGTTTTCTGGCTCTAACAAAACTTCAGAAATATAGCACAAGCATGGATTCATCTCTTTAAAATGATTAGCTCATTTTTCTAGGATTTAATAGTATTGATCCTTTTCTGTAAGAATTCCATTATTATATCACCTGCACTTTAGAATAAAGGTGATGTCTGTAATTTTTATGCTGCTTGTGTATTCCAGAAGGTTTTATTACAACACTTTTCTAAAGTCACTGGTTTTAGTCTAGTATAAAGCATGGCTTTACAAATGATTTTCCTCTAGTCAGGAAAAAATCAGTCAGCAAGCAAGTTGCTTAATGTTGTTTACAACATCTTTGTAAGGTCAAAATTAACATACATAATAATCATTTTAAAGGAGTGACACTGTGATGCATCAAGCATGAAAGAGGTCAAGAATAAGTCCACTAACATTGTCATCTTATCCTTATATATATATATCCCAATATTCAAAAGCATCTAGGTTTCAAGTGGCTCAGTCTCCTTCATGAATTTTTGGGATAGTTTATACATATAAATACACACCAAATGGGCTCCTTCATGGAGTGAATCAGTGCAGAAACATTCTCTGCCTTGCCCTTGCAGGAGCTGCTTTCCTACTACACCAAGTTCTCAGGTAGCCCAGGGAAATCAATGCCTGAACTCAGACACTCAAGCTTGCTGCTTAGATTTAAGTGGTATGAATATGCCCACCTCTAACAGCCTGTTTATTTTCACACAGAAGTCTGCTGAAATTCCCAGAGATTTTGCTTAGAGCTGTGTTGGCAGGACATGATTTGCTGATTTATTCTTTACAGGTTTCTGTTTTTCATGTGTAATATTATCCTATTGCCTTTGAATATTCTCAAGACTACACATCTCCACAACTGCGTAACAAAGAACCCCGTTTAATATAACTACATTTTAAGTGGCTTGGGAGAAGTGCACTAGGCTGTTTACAAAGGGCTTACCTACTGTAAGCATGATTTACATACTTTACCTTACTCAGAAATACTTTCAATTTTTCTATGCATCTGTAGACAAAAGAGGCAGAATAACACTAATTCTCTTAGATTTAATTGCTGGTCCCTGAAGCAACCAATCTATCTCACTGTATCAAAAGTGTCACAGTTGTTGACATTAAGGTTGTGCTGATCAACTAAACAAACCTTTCAGCTGTCAGATTTGACAGTGACACACATAAAACATCCTCTTTATAAAGTGGAAGCAATACAAGCACATCAGGGAGCCAACACACCACGCATTCAACCTTCTTCCAAAGCAAAGCAAGAATCACACCTAATTTTTTTCTATAGCTGCATTCAAGGAGCAGCTAAGGGGGAATGGCCTAACTCCATGGCATTTCAAGACTTTGAAGAAAAAGGAACTAATCTTCTCAACAGAGTTAACAGTGTTTTAGTCGTTTCCCTTAGAGTGGATACATTGGTAGGCCAGGAGCTGCAGCTGACAGAGTATTTCAGGCAATTCACAGCCAAGTCTCACTACACACCAAAACAGAAAACATCAGATCTCACTCAGAAAGGGATAAGGAGGGAGAGAATTAATTAACTCTTCCTTGAGCATACAGTCATTCTCAATTATAAACTGTAGGATAAAAGGCCTAGTGATAACTCTATTTGGCAACAAATTATATGTTTTATCCAAATATAGCAGAGACATTGTAAAAAGAGCCAGTCCTTGCCCGCCCCGCCCTGTTCAGTCCATTTCTATGGCACACATTTACACGAGTATTTCAGCCACTGAAGTGTTTACAGATGTACGTAAAATAGAGCCCATTCTACCAAATTAAAGCTCACAGAGTCATGCAAAACACAATTGTATTTCACAGGGAAAATTTGAGAGTGTGACATACTTCCCAGAAATCCTTCTGAAACTGCCATACTTTTTGAAAAGGTATTATGACTCTGTGTCAAGCAGATCTGCATGCTAATATCTTTTTCGATTTTTTTCAACTGACATTGTTTTAGAAATTTAAAACTTAAAAATTTTAAACTTTTAAAACACTGAGAGCAAAAGTGGTTTGTACATACAACATTCTGTCACTAAGGTGTAAGCTGGGTGTGCTGTAGGAAACTCAAGATATAAGTGTTCCTAAGTGAGGACAAGTATATTTGGAAAAATGTTCAAAGTTTTTAGTCATTAATCAGAAAAGAAGGCAAGATACACAAGTAAAATCTATTTCCTTGTCGCCCAAGTCTAGTTTGTTTTTTTCATTCTGAGTTTGATTTCTGCAAGGACATGCCAAAATCATAAAACCTGACTCCCAAGGTACACGAGTTGGACTACATCGACTTGGTGTTCTCTTATAACTGTCTGCCATGCCAAACAAATGCATGTTCCCACTGATGCAAGAGAAAAACATTGTATAAATCCTGAAATTATACAGAATTGTATCACTTACTCTATATTCAACTGAGGTCAAAGAACAGGTGCGCCGATGATCTACAGATTTCTCATGCACCGGTCAGCATTACAGTAAAACAGTAATTATTCATTATAATGGTAGGATTAATTAATCCCTCCAATTAACCCTTGATCCCTCTGAATTAAGGTTAATAACACTGGTGCATGTGACTGATCCAAAGTCCTTACCAAAGGACTGATCTCAGTCTGGGAAAACATTTCCGGCTGAATTGTGAGCAACTAGATAATTTTTTCCTGCCAGAACGAAAACAAAAATAAAAAAAACCCCTTGCAATAAAACACCAACTACATTATTATTATTGCCACCTTTTTCCCAGTATTATTTTTCAGGTTTACCTTTCTTGCATCTCGTATCATCTTCCGAACAGTTTCCTTTATGGTGTAAGGCTGTGCTCGTGGTGGGTGAAAAAGCAGATCAATATTTGTGCCACCAGAAATTCCAGGCATCAGATAGGGCCAACCTAAGTCAAGATTTGGAGCTTCCACATCTGACTCAATGGGCCAGTAGGTTCCCGAGGAAGAGGTGTCATCAATGGCATGGTTAGAGGAATAAATTGTGTTTTGGGGAAGTTTGTGAACATTGTTCAAAATATAATCAATTTCCTCATCCGCTAGGAACTCTGAGCACCTCTCTTTGGAAAGAAATTCTTTGTAGGCTTCTAAACCTCCTTCAATCAGAGCATCAATAGCTATTCGGTACCATTCCTTGTAATGAGGTTCAATATAATTGTCTGATCTGCATTCATCATGTAAGGAGGACAGCAAAGATGAAGTTTCCATTTTCACATGTATTTTGTATAAAGTCTTTTAAGCTTCCATTCATGAGCAGATGAAATGTATCTGCAAAGAGAAAATAAGTAAGAAAACAATAAGAATATTTCTAGGTATCTATGACACACATTCAGTTATTAACTAAAATACTTTTCTGGTAAAGTTGCTCTAACTTTTTCTAGCATCTTCCACGAATTTAAAAATATTTTGAAAAGGCTCAAGGACTACTATTGCCACAAATTAAATATTAAAGAGACAGATAAATATTAAAGAGACGGATAAATAGTAAATATATATTCTATTAAAGAGATAGATAAAGAGCTTTTACATAAAGTAAACTAAACACATAATTCAGTGACTTTAGGAAATTCTGATATTACAAGCTATGTGATAGCTCATGGTACACCGAAAATCCATACCAGTAACACCAATACATACCCTATGCATGTTCCAATACACTGTCATAGGTTGTGTTTCAAAACCCGCTTTGCAACAACTGACTGAGTACTGTCCAAAGAAGCAATTCAGAAACCAATTAAATATCCAACTTCTTGATACATTACTGCCTCTGTAATGCATCTCTTTTTTCTTTGCATTCTTTGAAACCACAGTCATTCAGGTACTTCTCCTTATCTATCTGTTCTCCCATGCTGATCTAATCCATTTGTTGCTCCCAAGCAGGACCAGCCTACCTCATTTCAGTGAGTTATGAGGAACTCCAGAAATATTTATCCTCCCACATCTGGGATCAAACTCTGAATCAGCAATTTGATGTCTAGTTTCCAACCTGCTCATTCCTTCTGCCAAAAGGAGCGGCTGCTTTAATCTCCTTTTTTTTT
>VWYP01008538.1:0-87715 GCA_013400435.1 Pycnonotus jocosus | reverse complement strand
GGCCCGGGAGCGGGGTGTGCGTGGGAGATTAAACTCAAAGTAAACGTTGGCTTCGAGAAAAAATAAACCCGTCAGCCTCGAGTCACGGTTTCCAGCTTAACTCCGGTGGAGCAAGTCGCGGCAAGGGAGTGATAGCCGTTTGAGACCTTCAGATTCGGATATATGAACAAGCCCCTTTTCCATAGCTCAGTTGCTTTGAAAAGGCTCTTCTTTGGCTCTTGATGTCTCGGGTGAGAGACACGGATGTGAAGGCAGAGCCCCCCATCCCGGCAGCAATGCACATGGGCCTTCCTGCTTCATTCTTCTCTCCAGCAGCAGGCTTGGCACACCACATGGTAATCCACGTGTAGAAACCTTGGAGAGCCCTCTCTGAAAGGCTCTTCAAAACCAGGATCATCGGCATCTTGCAAAGATCAGCACATCCCATGTGCATAGCAAGCACGCTGAGGGGGTTTGGTAATTTTAGCCTTTTTGTAGACTTTGCCCTCATCTTACTCTGGTGCCTAACTGCAGGCAGTTCTTTTTTGAGGTGTTTGAGACAATGCAGTATAACCCTGACAATTAGGCTTTATTAGCAATATCTCATCCAGTCTGGCTTTAAGTGCAAACTCATTTTCCTAAACTTTGCTGCTAATAGTAAGTGTGGAATGTATCCTACGCTGTGGCATTCTGGTGGTGGTTTCTGAGAAGAAAACAGTAAAAATATGCAATATCTGCACAGGAATATTTGTATATTTAAATGTGTATAAGTGTATAAGTCTTGCTATCACGGAGTGTTTTTTTCCTGTGCAGTTAATTCAGGTAGTGGAATGCACAAGAGGAAATAGTTGGTGTTAATATACTCAAGGACTACCCTTTACAGACAAAGGAGCATTTGGATTAAAATTATTAGACTCTTCTCGCACTCAAAAAAGAATTTCCATGGTTTTGATGGGAAAAAAGGTGAAAACTACTTTAAAAACAAAATCTTAAAATGTTCATAGAACTTTATAGTTAGTACACAGCACTTTTTATCCCATGCAAGTACATAGTCAGGAGGGAGAACCTGTTTCTGTGGAAACATCCATGAGGAGGTGAGGCTATCTAAATTTTTAAAAGAGCAGATATATTTTCTAAAATTATTTATGAAAGGGTAGGAAAGTAGATGAATGGTTACAAAACTTCTTTTGACCTTGACTGAATTGGTTACTCTTTTATTACACAAAATTTACAAACTTGTGTGTTCTAGAGAAGTGGTTGAGTGCAGGCTGAGCATAAACAAAAAACCATACTGAGACCAATCATAGCTCTCTAAATAAGGAAATCTGCATTAAGGAAAGTATCTAGGGTTTTTTGCCTCATTAGTATCTGTGCAAGAAAAGGTTTATTTCTGCTCCCTTACAGTGCCCTTACAGCTCTCTTACAATTTATCAATTGAAGCCCTCCAGTAGCTATACTAGACTAGACACTTCATAAAACCTAACTTGGGTAATGTGTTTTGGACACTGTTAGCTGTCAAAATAAAGAATGTTTTTACCTAGCAGGTAGCAAACTTCTGTGTCCTGCAGCCACAGGCATCAGTGGAAGCAGATGGTGTGAGCAGGCTTAGTAAGCAGTAAGACAAATTCATAAACAATGGGTATAAAACTGTATGGTGAAAGTACGAGGCAGGAGTATGTGCTTCAGTATCCTTACTCCTAGAGTTGTGGAGCTGCAAGAGTATGAGGGGAAGGGACTGCAGAAATTGGGCAGCCCTCATTCACCTGAACAGCCTTTCTTTATGCCACTGAAAATGTAGCATTGGGCAGGAGCAGTTGAAGCATCCTATTGTTTAGAATTGTTTTACTGTAATCCAACTGATTCATAAAGCCTCAAAACTACAGAAGTTCTTAGGCATAGCTCTTTCATAAACTACATGGGATAAAAGGATCAAATCAGTATGTTTGATGCCACCATCTTTACAATGATTGTCTTAAGTGACCTACGTACTCAGGTGAGATGATGATGCTGATGGATGATCATCCCTTTTACTCCCATCTGTTTCCAGTTCTGAGACTTTTGTTTGTATTGACAGATCATCTTGCTCTATACAAGTCTAGCTGAATGCAAGCAGAAGATAAAAGATTATTAGCACTTGTGCAGTGACACCAGTCCAAAAGTTTACTATATGGATGATTATTAAGGAACAATACTTATATGAATTGTATTTATATTCCTACTGCATGCTTACTAAGATTTCATTTAGATTTACTAAAGGGAATATTGATTTGGAAGCAGTGGATGTTTACGCAACTCATGATACCTATGAGCTGAGCTTTTATTAGATTTTAAACAGGTGAAGAAAGAATACAGTCCTGAAGATTCATACTATTTACAAATCAATGGCCATCTAATCTAAAGCATAAGCACAGAGACTTCACACACTAATCTTAGAATTAGAGGAAATGTGCTTTTACAGATATGAATATAAAAGGAGCTGTGGTGCATTTGTACAAAGCTTGATTGGTAGTGATACAAAATCCACACCTTTCATAAAATAGCAGAGAGAAAAATGAGACAGAAAACTACAAATTAATATGGAAAAGCAGGCGTCATACTCTCAGTACACCTTTTTCAAATTAAATAATCATAACCTACTCTATTTGATATCATATTCTTAAATCAAGGATACATTAATTTAGTCCTTGTAATATTAAGGAAATACTTGGCAATGTCCAATCACTGGCTAGTTTGCCAGTTACTTTCATAGCTTCTATCAAGAAAAGGGCAGTAGTTCAAAACACAAAGTATTAAAGCCATGTTCTTTTACTGAGAGGATTCCTAACCCAGATTTTGGGGCCTGGGTATATGTGCTATAAACTATATGGTAGATTTTTGTTATAGGTCAGGTCCTGTGTGAAAATTCCCTCTGAAAAACCTTCTGAAATTACTTTAAGAAGTTCAATTGTGTGAAGACAATCTGTATGTTTCCTTTGAGAAATTTATGGTAAGAGATTAATAAAGTTATGCAAAGTACATTTTTTTTAGACACAAGTAAATACATAGAATTTCACCAGTCTTTATTTTTTCAAGCAGCTTAACTAGCTAAGAGAGAGGGTAAAAGAGCAGAGTGAGAGGGTTGATCAAAGGTGAGGAGTTGCCATTGAGGAAAAGTCACACAGTCTGGGACTCCTCAGACTGGAATGGAGTTGGTGGTTGAGGCTTCCTGGTGTGGTTCATTACATGACACGTAGCTCCAATGTACAACAGGCCTGAATACAGAGAAGGAAACTCCTCTGAGGTCAGCTTTCATATGAAGCCAATGTCTCTCTCTCAGGCAGTTCCAAGACAAGAAGTTCTAAACTGATGGAGGTTGACAAAATATTCTCTGCTCTTATACTTTGTTCCTCTCTTTCTTCTTTGCCACTTATCTGCATGTCATTAAAGAGGAGATACAGGGCTACACAGAGCTTTGTTCTGAATTCATACAGCTGTTCTTACATTCCTTCAGAGTATGCTAAGGCCAATGTATAAAGAAATTTAGATTTCTAAATAGAAATTTAAAATATCTGTAGAAGCACACATTTCTTGCTTGGGATTGGTGAACTTCCTTCTCTACAGATCAGAGGAGGTAGCTCCTCTTGGTCTTCTTACAGGCTTGAGATATCAGTGCATGCCGTTAAGTATGACTCCACCCCTGACCTTGGGGAAGAGGACTGCACAATGGGCAGTAGGTTTCACTGAGATTTTATGTCTTCTGAGATTTTAAGTGTCCTTGTTATTCAGTGTCCTGGAAATTTTTCTGCCCAGGTGTCCAGGTACAAACATTGTTGTTTTAGCTTTCAAGACACATACTTCAGGATGATTCTTGTAATTATTTTTTCTTTGCTTATTTGCCTTTACTTTAACATCCACCTTTGACTTACTTTAGAAATAGTACTCATTGTACTATTACCACTACAAACAGGCTACTACTGCCAAATTTTAACAGAAATACAAATTTTAACAGAAAAATAAAGCAAAAAAAATTAAATGCACCTTGATTTTCATTTGATTGGAACACTGTCTTGTATCTTGCTCTTCACTTCCTCACTTTACCAGTGAGCTTTCTGGGGTATCTTCCTTACTGGACTTAGCCTGTTCTCCTCATCAGATCTTCCTAAGGGCTGGTGTTCTGCCATAGTCTGAAATCTTAACCATATATTTTGTGATGAAGTTTCAGAGCTTAAGGGTTTAGAGGTTAGTGATGAATGAACTCGTATCTTCAAGTCAGACATACTTTAGGGTAATGTGAAAATAAAAATCTTAAACTAATTTATTAAAAGGTAAACCTACGGTATTTTTTTAAAGTATATGCATTTAATATTATAGAAACTACTATATACAAATTCACATTGTATATAAGAATCAAATTATTAAACACAGCCATACACCAGTTGGCTGAGATTTTGAGTATGATAAAGTCCAGTTTGCTGTTTATCCATTAGTAAAGGAAAATATCTCTAATTGTTTAAGCTGTTTCTCCTCATTACAGTTTCCATGAATGTCCATCCCCATGTAGGAAGGGAGAATAAGTCCCTTATGGAATGGCAAGTTGTCTGCTGTTGATCTTAATGTTTTAATGATCTGCAGATCCAGATCTTGCATTAGGCCATCACCAAAACCCCAAAACAAGTACAGTGGGTTCATAGAATCATGGAAAGTTAAGCTGTTGGAAAGGGCCTTAAAGATCTAGTCCAAAGCCCTCTGCCATGGGCAGGGACACCTCCCACTAGACCAGGTTGCTCAAAGCCTAGTCCAGCCTGGCCTTGGATGCTGCCAGGGATGAGGCATTCACAACTTCTCTGGGAAACTTGTTCCAGCGTCTTACCAACTACACAGTAAAAGATTTCTTCATAATACCTAACTTAGATTTCCACTCTCAATTTGTACCTCCTCATTCTGTCTACAGGTCCTGACAGAGTTTGTCTCTGGCTTCCCTTAGGCCCCTTCAGATACTGGAAGATTGCTGTGAGGTCTCCACAAAATCTCTTCTTCAGGCTGAACAGCACCAGCTTTCTCAACCTGCCTTCATAGGGAAGGTGCTCTAGTCCTCATCAACTTCATGGCCTCTTCTGGACTTGCTCCCACAGTTCCATGTCCTTTTTATGCCAGGGACACAAAACTGGATGCATCACCTGGAGTGGGTCTCAGAGAGGAGTAGAGGGGCAGAATCTCCTTCCTCGCCCTGCTGGCCATGCTGCTTTGGATGCAGCCCAGGGCACAGCTGGCTTTCTGGGCTGTGAGCACACACTGCCAGCTTGTGTTGAGTTTTCATCAACTGTCACCCCCAAGTCCTTCTCCACGGGGCTGCTCTCAATCTGTTTTCCACCCAGCCTCTGGTGGTGCCTGGGATTGCCATGACCCAGGTGTAAGACCTTGCATTTCTCTTGGTTGAACTTCATGAACTTTGCATTGGCCCATGTCTCGAGATTCTCAAGGTCCCTCTGGATGCCATCTCCTCCCTTCTTGTAAACTCTTGCTACATAGCCATAAGGATCTTTGAGTCAAAAGAAGAATTCACAGCTCCTAGGTTTCTTCTGGCTGAGAAAAAAGGTGAGTCCTGTAAATAAATTCAGAGAAAGAGAAAAATGAGATAGGGCTAGAGGGAACAAATTGTTGCTTTATTTTTACATAGTTTATTTTCAAAGCTGTAACTACTCTGACAGGGGGTTGGCACTTACAGGGACCCAGTTTTGGCCTTGGAGGGAAGTTGGCAAAAGGATGGAAGGTCTTTGTCTCCTTACAATCCCAGAAGTGCCTGAAGCTAGTTTTGCTAGAGCTATTTACTTGGAGTCTTCAATATTACCTTGATGTTCGATTGGATGCTTGTGGTCCTCATGAACTTTATACACCCAAGCCCATCTTTCTTGTAAATCTCTTCCTGTTCTAAAACTTGGGGAAGATTAAAGGTTTCACAGTGTCTTTGGGAGTTCTCTGGCCATCAAAAGTAATACTAGCAGAAGCAGAAAGGAAAAATAAACCAGGGAATAGACCACCCATTATCAAATAATAAAATCACATTGAAGTCTCAACAGCAAAGGAAGTTACACTAATGTTCTAAAATACCAACATCATAAGTCTGAATGCAGCTACTAGAAATGGCAGATTTATTCTTTCCTGGGTAGATTCCCAAACTCCCAATGAAGTTACAGCCAAGGAAGTTGTTAACAATGGCGTAAGTGGTAAACAAGTGCCAGAGATGTTCCATCCTCAAATAAAAGGTTTTCTTTAGTGCCCACATACCTGTCCAGGAAACAAAAATGGGCTGTGATTAGAGAATGTTTATTGGCTGAATGGTACACAGCAAATGCTGGAGTTCCCTTATGAGCACTGTGAGCTCAGCAAATGTTTTCCCATTAATTTGGTGCTTTATAGTCAGTGTGAAATTGTTAATTTACATGTACAATTAATAAAACAAGTATAATTTAGTCTGCATTTATCAAGGTGTGCTTAGAATTAATGTAGTAGTGTAGTGGTGACCATGATAAATGAAGAATATCTATGATTCAGATTTTTAATAGATTAAATCTTTCATCAAAGCATCTAACGCTGTTGTGGAAAGCAGACAAGCTTATGGTCACTGACACTTCTCCAAACCTGGAAGAGACACAGCAAACTTCAAATACAAGTACAAATTGTGAACAACTGCTCTTGGTTAAACTGGAGATGTTTCAACTACAGAAGAGAAACAATATACAATCACAGGAGTAGCTGTACTAGATCCATCTAATTCAACATCATGTCTTTGACAGTAATTGGTTAGAATAAAGTATTTGGGTGAGTTTGTGCTCTCCCATCTTCATCTCTTAGCTCTTTTAGAGGCATGTGAGAGTTGGGGATGATGGATCCCCATCATCGTCATCCCCAAAGTGTGCTGAAAACCCAAACATTTCTGAATTCCCTAGCAGATAAAATAGAGTCTCTTGTTTCAATGTGTTTCTTGCTGTGAGGTTGTGGGAGGAAAGGGGATACATGGTAATGGCACTTAGGCAGTGCTCTCTGTGACAGTGAGACAAGAAGATGCAAGAATCACAGGTTGCAGCAAGAGAAATTCTAATTGGGCACCGGAAAATTCTTCATTGTGGGGGTGGTAAAGCACTGGGATGTGCTTCCTGGACAGCATGTAGGATCCACCTCTCTCTGTGGAGATTTTCAAAACGTGACTGAACAAGTCCTTGGATATCCTCATTTAATTTTTCAGTTAAATTGACTTGAAGCAAGAGGTTCTGGATGACTTCCAGAAACCCTTTCCAGCCTATTTTTTTCTGTGATACTGTGATTCTGTCCTAATTTTCCTTCCTATAAGAGCTGTAATTCTGACAGGGGTTGTACCATCCTGAGAATGGTAAAATTCTTACCAGAGTTTTTTGAAATGTAGTATTTCCTTATGCATCTCTATTGTATGTTATATTATAATCCCCAGTCTTTACCTAAAATTACCTGATGATAATCAAAATTTTGGGTTTGTAAGTTTAACAGTTTTACATTAAGAACACTCAAGAACACTGCAGAAGTTACCTCTAGTAGTTTCTGAGGAGGTTTGCCAATTCATGTGAGAATCAACACAGAAACAGTGAAAAATAACAGCTTGAGGTTATGAAATAATTTTGTTATCTGATTGTGTCCACAGATTTCATCAATAACAGAATGGCTAACTTCTCTGATACTTAAATTGGCCTTGGAGTTAAAACAGCAAGAGCAATGGATACTGGTCGCTTCTAACTCTGGAATCTTCAGCTAGCTCTTAATGTCCTTAAGGACTGTCTTGAAATCCTGAAGCAAATAAATACATGATATTTCTAAACACCAGTTTAGGTCTGGAACCATAATTGTGTCATACTGTGTGTGCTCCTTATGTATGCAGTGTTCATGACTATTACTTACGAAACTTCAAGCAAAACAAATACTGTCATATTCTACTGGTACTTGGTGAGCTATCTGACATCAGAGAGAAGCTCTATGTCAAATATTTACAAACTAACAAGATGAAAAGTTTTTGTACTTTATAAATAACATTGATATGGCTGCAAGAGATTGTTTTTCAGTGTTTAGAATAATGCTTTGAGTTGTCTATGATATGTGATGGCTAATCTGAAATAATCAAGTCCTTGAACGGTATCTTGGACTAAACATACTCATTAATTCAAATGTTTGTGGATTCTTTCCATTCCCTTCAGCTACCTGAAGTGGAAAACCTGTGATGAAGGCCTAGAGGTGGGTTTGAGATGTCATCATATGTTTACCAATTATGAGACATCATATGTTTGCAATTCATTTTGATCAAACAAATACATTAATATTTAAGTGGCAATCTTAATCTGACTTGTACTGAATTAGTAAATGAATAAGGGTAGTTCAAGTAAGGGCAGAAAATACATAGATTAAGGGATAATTGAGTAAAAAGGGCTGGGTTGTGAACATGGGAATTGGCAGGTGCCCTCGCCAAGAATTGACCATGTTTTTAAATGGAGTAATTTATACAGAAAAAAAGAAAGTGTTTATAAGTTAGGAAATATCTTAAGCTTGGTCATGCTGAACTATAAATGTATGGCAAGCTAGAATGAGGCAGACCATCATAAAAACATTAGCCACCATAAAAATCTTCTCCAAATGGAGTAAATACTGTCCTTTCATTTTTTAATCAAAGCCTGAATGAAGTAGCCAATATGATTTCAGCTATTACGTGGGGCTTTGATGCCTAACACAGGATTTCAGACTCCTGGGTTGAAAATTACTCATCAAATAAGCTCTTCTCAACTGTTATTTGAACTTGCTCCAGAGAATCTTTTTTTTTTCCTTTTTAAAACTCTAGTGTGGCTGTTGCTCTGTGCTTGTGTACACAAGGATCTTGGCCCTTATGTGCACCTTCCCACCTAACTCATAAGCATGATCAATTTCTAGAAGCTTTGAATTCCTACTCTCACATCCCACATGATCAGATTGAAATGTTCTCAGGTACTTAGGTTCTCTGTTGGCTCTGATCCTCTCAACTACATTTCAGACATTTCAGTTTTTATTTACTGTGATTTGCACAGTGAAATCATAGAAAATGCTCCCAATTCAACTTGCTTCAGTCAGCTGTAGTTCAGGCTCTTAACAATCAGCACAAATCTCAACAGAGATGTGAGCAGAGCTCACCAGAGCCTGTGCACAGCCTGCAGTGAGTAAGGAAGGCTTCCGGTGACCTCAGAACGCGGAGGGCTGGTGACCTTCTACAGCATGAACCAGAATGCAGCATGTCCACACCCACAGGAAGAGCAAATGGAAGATCGCGTCCAGTTGTTATTATGCATATCCTAGGAGTAGGAAGCAATGAAAGACAGTGGAGCTGGAAGACAAGTAAACAACAGCACTTAGGTTTGGATCAATAACCTCCAAATTGGCAGTTAAATTAGGCATTTAATTGCTGTATTATTCATAGCAGAAGTAGGTTTTTTGTGAAGGAAGGTCGTAATGAATTATGGTCTGAGTTTGGGAAACTACTGCCCATGTCAGAAGTAATACAGAGTTGAGAGACAAAAGGATTAGTGAGAAATACCAGTACAAGGAATTGAGATGTGGTAAGAATAGAAGTATTCCTTAAGGGCTAGTTCGTAGGCAAATAATTTAATAGCATCCTCTGTTGTCTCACTTACCCCTTACTGAATGTGTACATACATACTGTTTTAATATAGCTTCTCCGCAATGTAGTTTTCACTGTCAGAGTTTTGCTCTTTTCTTTGTCATCTTGCAGTTTCCTGATAATACCTGCTATTCCTGAAAAAAACCCAAAAAACTCGTTTCTTCTGTGAGTTCATTCATTACTATTGCAAAATGTTCCTCCATAGCCTAATAAAGTGCAAAAGTAGCTCTGTAGAATGTCTGTAAGTTTTGATTTGATTTAATCTCATATTGGGCATTGCAGAAAGCCAGGTACAAAAAACAATGTATAATAATCAAGAGTATCTATGGTAGAAAGTGCCTGAGTGACTATGAGTTTGATTGAATTGTTCTTACTCCATTGCCAGGCAGAAAATAGCACAGTGGAGATCATGTTGTCAGCAGACATACAGGAGTCACACTATTCATAGAAGCCTTGAGAGGTTTCTGAAAATGTCTGGCAGTAAGGGTGACCTTGGCTTTGAGAATGGAAATATGGAGATAGGGAGAAAGGAAATTCGCACAACATTTAATTCTGTGTAGTGTAAAATTAAAGTTCTCGTTCAGTGTTATTATTCATAACAGCAACTGGAAACTGTTTTGATAGTGCATTGTGGACATGTATTAACCAGGGTGCTGAGAAGTGTGGGTGAGTGATTGGCATCTTTGAGGAGAGCTGTCACAGCAGAACTGAGCAGATTACTCCAGTGAATTTCTGGCATCACAATACATGGAATTCAGGTGAAAATACAAATACTCCATAAGGAGCTCAAAGTATCCAGACAACAAATGTAACACAAAAATTAGATGTGTAGCATATTTATTGAAAATGAAGCATTAAAAAGAAAATGAGGTAGAAGTGATGATTTATTTAATAAGAAAAAGTAAGTAATTTATGCATAGAACTAAATACATTTGTCCAGAATATGCTGGTGCTCATACTTGGAATATAGCTCTTCTTCAAGTTAAGATTAGTTATTAAGAGGAGAAATAAAGATGTTAATGCAGGAAAGATTGTCATGAATTAAGGTCAGTATTTTTCTTTATTTGGACGTTTATTGTGTATTTACTTTGGACAACTTTATATTTCAGATATTGTACCCTGATAGCATCAGAATGTCTGACTAAAAGACGCTAAATGACTTTGAGTGCTGGTAAACTTATTTAAGTCTGAATTCATATGTACTACAGTCTGCATTTAACATTCTTAAATAAAAAGCATGTTCCAATCAATACAGGTCTAATATCTTAGCCTTCATCACTTCCTCCATCACCCCACAAAGTTTTGGGTAAGCCTTGCCAATGGATCATGAACCAGCAGGTACCATTTCATCTGTTCCTTTTTCTCCAGAGGGAAAGTATTTACATTTATACTGCTTGTTTTTGTAGGATTCTGTAGGAAGAGTTGGAGATTTAAAAAATAAACAAACAAAGCTAACAAACGAATACCTAATATTTCTTAAAGGAAAATTGAAGACTGAAGAGACATGTGTTGCATCTGAAATGCAAATTGCTAAACACACAGTGGTTGTTATTTTCTGTCAAAAATAATTTTACACTTCCTGGAGTGACCTACAAAAAAATTCCTTCTCTTGGAGACTCACTATTTACCTTTAGGCAAAAATTTAGACTGTTGTATGCATAAATTTGTAAGAGCATCATGTTGAAAAACGAATCACATTTACTGCTTTTTGCTACCAACTGGATCTTTTTTGAATGAAAGGTGTTCTTTCAATAATTTCAGAATTCTACTTTTCCATCAATTTAATTGATTCTACCTGTTTCATGCATTACATAGTGAACTGGTAAACTTCTGATAAGAATTCAGCAACAGTAATGAAAGTAATAAATTATTTTATGATGATAGAAAAATGCTTACAAAGAAATTAGAAATACACATGGAAAATAAAAAGGATAATAAATATAATTTTATTGACATAATATGAAAACCAGAATTTTCAATCTTTTAAACCAGTTTATGCAATTATCTTTTCCTGTAATTAAAATAAACTTGCCTACAGGGATAAACCATACCAAAACAGTGGTTGGAAAGTGAGGTGCTTTAAATGTGAGGAATGTTTAAAAAAAGGCTTCCTGTGCAAATTTCAATCTGCCCTTTTTATATATACACATTATCAGATAGCTTTTAATTACATGATTGTATCAGTATTGTTTCTTCACATTTGGAAATCCTGCTTTATTCAGTAAAGGGGTAGTTATTTCTTCTTCCTCCAGAATTTAATATCAGATCTTACTCAACATCCAACAGGCAGATCCTTCATCAAATTCAAAATTATCTAATATCTTCATGGATGATTGTGCTGTGCTCTTGCCATGGCATATAAGTGCTTCATAAAATTACTTAATCTATGGTTCCCTACAAAATTAAGTGCCACTATTATCCTCATTTTATAAGTGAGAAATTGAGACACATAAAGATTAAGGTCAGAATTGTCAAAAACATTCCCTAATTTTGAATGCTGAATGTGAGATGTTTCATGTTTCATTTTCAAAGCACAAAATATTTTTATCATGCTTTTTGTCTTCAAAGCACAGCATTAATCAACTTGAAGTTGATCAACTTTAAGAACAGTGTTGTAGCCATGTCTCTGCCTGGAGAGACTGTGATTGGGTGTTTAGCAAATGGATTTATTAGCTCTGTATCTGAGAGATGGGGTACACTGAGTATTGCAAATAGGCCTTGCCAGAAGAGGAAAATGGTGCTTCACATCTGTTCTCGGCTTTGGAAGGGATCGTGCTCTGATACTTTAGGGCACACATTTGTGTGGAGTGGATTTTAGAGATACTAAGGGAGTACCACTCGAGCTGAAATGTCCACATGATGCTATAGATATTAGGAAATGCAGCACAGTTCCTGTGCTGTCAGTAAGTGGTGTCTTTATATCAGCATGGTGACACACCTCTGCTAACAAGCCCCAATTTTCAGAGGGATGAATTAGCTCACACAGTAAATTCATAGCAACAGTTACCTTGTTTGGGAGCCAGCTCACTTGTCTCATTCTGCAAACAGGGTAGGCTGCCCGCAGAAATACATGTGCCTGCTTACCCTAATCATGACAATGCCACTCTGTTTATCTCTGTTTTGTCACAACAGAGAATCAGTATTCCTGCCTCCCAGCTTTCCATCAGTCCCAGAAATCACACCCCTTTCTACCATTACAGGTACTCAGAGTCCTGTCAAGGTTATCTTCTCTCTGTAGGACTTAGATCCTTTGGTTTTGGTGTTGAGCATATCAGTAGTGAGTCCAGTACCTGTGCATAGGATAGACAAAAGAAGGTCTCAAGCATTCTACAGAGTAACTCTCCGATATTTGAAAATCTATTTACTTCTAGGAATCAGAAACAAGGCCTCTTATTCCTTATGAATGACTCTTGAAGAGCAATTTTCTTGCAACTCTTATTTTTTTAGGAAATATGTGTCCCAGGTCAAGCTCCTTATATATGTCTTATGTATGGCTCCATCTTATGCAATAATCTCATCTCCTTTCTTAAGGTCTACCCAAAATCTAGGATTTGTAGATAGATACTTCTTGCTGGCACGTTTTAAGTGCTCAGTAGTAAAGTGTAGTCACACTAAAGAATAAGAAAGCTACTCATGAATACAGGAGAAAAGCCAAGTTTTTTGTTGTTTTTTTTTTTTTTTTCAGTTGAAGCAGTATATTGGAAAATTCCTGCTAAGGAAATGCACAGGTAAATTAATTTCTGAATTAATTAGTATGCCTGTGTTTTAAGGTTTTGGGACCTTTAAAGAAACCACAGTAACTGATCTGAAAGAAGATGATCTGTTGATAACTATTGTCCAACTAGTCTAAACTTGAGACAGACATCCATAATTATGTTAGCACATGAGCAGTCTCAATTATTTTCAAATGTAAACACCTTACTGCTATAGAAAGACACTGATACCTTTTTGCAGCTTTTACAATTCACCAGGAAGCAGTCTTCCCCATGGCAGATCAGTTCACAGAAAAGATTTTGTTACAAGGAAAAGTGATAGCAACTGAAAACACCAAGAAAAAAAATTGTCTCATGAATTCAGGAATTGAATGCCGGCTTAAATTAAAGTATTTTCATTCAATTATTAGCTTCTTTATTTCCTTTCAACATAAGCAGTGAGAAGCCCTGCATCTTCTTACTGTGGTACTTTAAAAAATGGTTGATCACTTCCAGGTGTTACCAGTTTTATTTTCCTTTATTTCCCTTACATTTCTTTTTCTTAGAATTCTGCACTAGTAGCCGTACTAAAACTGTGTCTGTCAACTTACATCTTGCCATTCCATATGTTTTTACATCTTTACATTCCAAGATTTTACATCTTTAAAGGTCTTTTAGATGGATAAATGTATGTTTTGTGACTTTTTTCCATATTTTTATTTCACTCACAATTTCCATTAAATTTTGTAGCTATGTAGCATGTCTACCAATGACTTAAACCTTTCTTACCATATTTTTTTCTTTCTATCTTTGTAACATAGCATTGTGTTCCTACATAAAATAATCCTAATTTTATTTGCTCCTTCCTCAAATACTCTTGACTGCATGGTGCTTGTGGCAGCTTAGCAGGACAGGGACTATATTGAAGCTCAGGAAAAGCAGGATGAAGGACTTCGATGCCTTCTTTCAAGGATGGTCTTTTTAATAAAAGGGAATGTTATACTACATGTTAGACACATAATAACACATCTGTTTCTTGTACCTTGTTTAAAATACCAGAATAATTTGGTGTGATTGGTGACTGTTCCTTGCTGAATCTTTTGCACCCATCAGGGCTACCTTGATGCCTTGGCAGGGTCAGAAACACTAATTGTGTCCTGGTTTTGACATATAGGACATGCTGGAACTTGGAGTTCATTTGGAATATTAGGCTGTTGGAGCTTAACATTGACCTATTCTTAGTCATTTTGCCAAAGAAAAGTAATTTGGAAACAAGATAGAACTTGGAAAAATATTTAGAGCCACTGGAGCCACCGCTGTGCAGTGGATTGTTTTCAGTCCTGGAGATCTGGGCTGATTATTGCAATCCAAGCCTTCTGACAGGGCTCTAATAAAATGATAAAGAATTAATTTCTGTGTGAATGCTTCCCTTTCTGCTTTAAATTTCTGCACTTGTGTCTAGTTTCTGAAATGTACTGTGGCACAGGTTTTTGTAGTTAAAATAAGACCATACAGATCTATAGCTGTACAATACCATTACATTCTTAATGTGTTGACAGAAAGCTTAGTTCACCAACTGCCAAGCACAGGCTTGTTGAAGCATTTTGTATTGCCAGCAGGTTTGGTCATTCAGCACCAATATCAAGCTTTCTGCTTGGCTGCTTCTAATAACTTAATTCATTAACATCAATTGACAATCTCAACCAACGGGTAAACTCTGAGCCTGTATGTAAGTGTCAGTAGATAACCAGCTGATACTATAATCAGCCCATTATCTATACAGCCTTTTCCTACTGTGAAATAAACACTTTGGAAATTCAGGAGTTTTGGAAAATAATTCAAAATCTCAGTGCACATTAAAAAGAAACTCCTATTTTATCCCACTTTGGGCAGATACTTTGGTTTACACCTGTTGCTCTGATCTTTTTAGCCTTCTGATATTTGCATTTTTGTACTGGAGTTTCTCACAGATTTCATGTAAACAGAGTGATGTTTTTGTAACTGTTCCTTTTGTTTACATTCCTTCTCCTTGAGGAGGAGACAAATTGATGGACTGTGATTTTGACCAGTGTGGTTGGAGAGGTGGCAACCTCATCCTCCAATCCAGGGTCCTTGCCAGAAATCTATATAAGTGGAGTCAGAAAAATAAACTTCTCTCTTCTTGTCCTTGAACTCAACTGAGTGCGTCTCATTCATTTTGTGTCCTATAGCGACAAACACCAGTACTGGTAAAAGCTGAAAGAGGGCCACAAATAAAATGAATTTCAAATATTACATAAATGTTTTACATTTATTTAAAGGGGGTTTTGTGATGATTTTGCAGTGCTGAAGTGCTGCTATTTGTTATTTTGAAAATAAAAAAAAGAGATCTTTTTTGTTTTCTCAGTTCTTGCAAGGTCACAAAGATATAAAGACATTACCTGCCTAAGCAAGGTGAACATTGCCACTAACTTCAAATTAAATCAATGCAAAAAAAGGCTGTTTTTAAGAGCAGACATCTATGAAACTTTGCTATAGTTGACCATGATGACATAGAAATGAAAAGACACTAGTGTTTGGTAAACAGATCCCATGATGTGTGGAATTTAATTCACCCTAAGTTATCATCTGTCTCCCTGTAGCTGGCATCAGATCGGTGCACCATGTCTTGTGGCTGCCTGCCCATTCATCCTCTGCACTGTGGTTGTGCACCCTTGGGTGACCCAGGACGAGTCTGTCTTGTTCAGGGATGTGGTCATGCATGGCTGGTAGTAGGAATGGTGAAATCAAAGCCTCGCTTGTTCCTTGGCTTGTACACTCTTGTGTAAATACTGAGTAGCCTTAAATTCCATTTTGCCCAACATTGCAAACCAAAAAGCAAGCTCAAGTTAAGATGTAAGAAACATCTCTAAATTGGCAGCCTGTTTAAGCTCAAGGATATTAATCAAAGCTTAAAGTATTTGAAGGACAAATTGTCCAAAGCTGTTAAATGTCTTTGGGAGTTTAGAACCATTTCTATCAATGGTGATAGAAGTGATAAGAGGTGCTCTTTGCTGACACTTTGATGTGATGTGAAAAGACATATTGTTTTAGATAAAGTAAATTAGTGAGATTTCGTATATCTACAAAGGTAAATCAGTGAATGCTTCAATGACAGTGTGAGGCTAAAAGACATTTTGTTTCAGTTTTAAATTGTCAGTAATGCACTTGGCCTTCACTGCTTGTATTAGGCTGAAGTGTTTGGATGTTGCTAATCCATTTAGAAACAGGTTTAATTTGCAAGTGAAATTTGTATGAAGTAAAGAAGAGGGAAAGAATAGTTCTGGCACACAATGTTTTGCAGTTGACATTGGTGTTTGATGGAATTATGTAAAGTCAGCACAAACAACACTTGGCATAGTTTTTCTGTGAAATCAGAAAACAACTCGCCACCATTTTCCTTGGGCTCTGAAATGACCATCCATGCTTTCTAAGTTTTGTGCTTTCAGCAGTATGAAATAAGCCAGAAGAAAAATCTCCATTAAATATTTTTAGACAAGGAATATAATTCCCCACAAATCCACAATTTTTAATATTGCAGGTCAAGGAGAAAGGTAGATGCTCATCAAAGTCACAGAGATAGATGGCTGACTGTAATAACGTCCCTATAAACTACGATTGCAAAAGACTGGCAATGTAAATGGAATATGTTAATTTGGAATTTTGATCCACTGATCAAACTAAATTAATAAATGATTTGGAATACAAGCTGAGATCCATTGAACACTATTATTGTGAGCATCAATGTCGGATCAATCTCATTGCGGTTAGGTAATATAATATAGATGACTGATTTGGTATGGTTTTCAGTATGCAGGAATTTGTAATTTCACTCTGACACCTTTGAAATGGCCCAATGCTTCTTCTGCTTCTTCTTTTTGGTGAACTTTAGCTGTTGTTTGAGAAGTTGCAGTCTCAGGAGCACCTGTTGCTGTTGCCCTGGGATCATTTGTCACTGCACCAAGCTCATGGGCAAGTTAGTTCCTGAATCATTTGTACTTCCTCCAAGGGCAGACCTGACATGCACCCTCTGAAGGCTGGCTGCAGACTCAAAAGCTCTGTCTAAGCTGGTTTTAAATGGATGAGATGGGTATTGGCACTGAGCTCCTCACAGTGCAGGGCAGCAGCATGAAGCAGTGTTGACTTCTAAACTATTTGTTCAGCTTTCCTGTGGATTTTGCAGCTCAGGTATGTCAGCACCATCTGCAGTCACAGAAACACCAGCAGAGTAAATATATTTCTAGCCTGAAATTCTGTCCTGCAGCCACTAATGCCAGGTAGACAACAGGGTAATAATTCATGTACAAACAACAGGAGCTTTAACTTTAGTAACATCAATTGAATACTAACAATTTCATAACAATACTAACAATTTCAACTAACAAGGGCTTCCAGGATGTATTACACTTTTTATGAGATATGGTATAAGTCACTCCAATCAGGAAAACAAATTTAACTTACATAGAAACAGAATGTTTTAGATCAGCCTTATAGTCAAAAATGGACAGGAATAAAGATTTAAAATGCCTTCACTGATGTGTTGAAGGCCTTGCTGCCTCTGAACACACAGAATTCTTCATCTTAAAAATACCAAAATTTTTCAGTAAACACACTGATAAGAAATTTAAGCTGAAAATTACTAAAATGAAATTATAGTATTTTGACTGATATATAATTTCACCTATTTTAATAGTTTTTCTATAAGTAAATTGGTAAATATCTACATTTATAACAATTGTTCTGTATTTGAAAGAGGAAACATGACATTCTCATACGTTATTAAAATGGAACCTGGGTTAAATAGAAATTGCAAATACCAGGTAAACAAATGTTATCTGTCAGGTTCTTTTATTTTAAATTCTCTGTATTCACAATTTTTCCCCTTCCAATTGTATTATATAGGCCTCCTTAATGTACCTATAACTGCCCTTAAAATCTAAAAGCCATAAACCTCAACTAAAAATAAACTTGAGAATTGCAGAACTGTACAATAGCTAAAATATACCTAGACTCTGTGATACCAATAAGCCTAACTGAAATTTTAGTTCAAAAACAGGGGTACAAAAAGTCAAAAATACTGAATTTCAGTAGGTGACCTCTACTGAAATCACAGATCTTATGATGTTGGCACATAAACAAGAACATTTTAACAGCATGTTAAAGTGAACATCATTTTGCTATGAACAGCATAATTTTATTTATTAGCCTTTTATGCAGCTTTTAATCCATGCTATTCCAGATACTAACCCAATGACATGATACTACTTGAGCAAGATGATGCAATGCTAGCCAAATCGTCTGACAGAGCACAGAGAAGAGATGGGTAATGAGAGATGGTAAAACACTACTTAAAAGAAACCTATAAATCTCTGTTCTCAGGCATGTACATGGAACCTGTTGAACATGCAGGTTGACAGTGCAGGCTGCAGTGCCAATGGTTTTTAGATGTATTTGTAATTTTTAATCCTGTAACCACTCACTAAAAAGACACCACAAAGCCTTGAAGAAATTATTTCCTCAAAGAGAAGCAACTATCCGAATCTGAAATTGTCCTAACTTGCTTTTGAACTTTTATTAAGGCAACTTTTAGAAATGTTAGAATAAAATCACTCCCTTTCTACCTTCTAGAACCAAACTCTTCACTGTGTTCAGTCATTAGACCAATTTTTGGAGTTTCTGGAACAGACATCTCTGTATCTTCTTCTTGCTTGGAGATGGAGCTAACTGCCACATATTTTCTCTTCATCTCCAAGCAGATATATTATGGTCATGATCAAACCTTCCAAACAGGCAGTGAGGCTGTCCAATGGAACTAGTATATGACACTGGTTACATAAGAGCCCTTTTGCTCCTGGAGTAGTTCCTCCCAATGTCTACTGCCACAGTTCTTATTCCGGCCAGTTAAACAGAACTTAGTCACCCTCACTTCTAAGCCTGCCAAACTGCTTGTAAAAATGTGGGATAGGAGAGAAAACAATGATGTGATGTTATCTTCCTTGCCACTGGTGGTGTGGTAACTGAGTGCATGCACATAATGAAGGGAAGTTAAAAGCTTGACAGTACTTTTAATCAGTGTGATAGACACCCCCCTACAATTGCTAGAAAAGTTCTAGAGCTGGGGAAGACATAGCAGCAATATGGAGCACTGACACCTTTAATGTGCTTTTTTTCAGTGCATGAAAGACGTAAACCAGACTGACTACATTTTAAGGTCTCCCTGTAGCAAAATGTCTGGAAATGAGCTGAGGGTCCATAAGGCAGCAATGAACCATCTACCCTCACCTCACCTGTGCAGACTCATCCAGCAGGATAATTTTATTTGGTAGTGAGTCAGCAGGACAGTGACTTTGAGGATACTGCTGTATGGGTATGTCTTGGAGAGAAGTGCAAGCCCAGGTCAAGTGTGACAAGATTTATTAGATTAATTGTACACTGTACGTATTGATCAAGACCCATGAAATATGTCAAAGAGTGAAAAGCTGACTATCTCTATTAATGATTTATTTTCCTTATTCTGGGACCCACGAAATAGATATTTTAAATGAGGCAGGAATCTTTTGGGAGACATATTACCTTTTCATGTGATCTTATTCTCTATTAGACTGTATGGACACAGTTGATCAGGAAAAAAATTTTGCAGTGTGAGATCACCCTGCTGCAAACAATACGTGCACTATTGGTGCAAATGGAGGCCTTGGAGCTGTAAGCATCTGATTAAATGCTCCTAGAATTAAAATGTGTAGGTGCTTAGTTGTGGCTATCACTCCCCCTTTCAACCATTACATCTACATGTGTGTTTTTCTACTTAGATGACTGTGTACACCCACATGAATATGTGCTTGTGTTAACATTCACCACACTTATTTATATAAGCTTTCAAGTCTCTTTTCAGATTTCACTGCATGTCCATGCAGCCAGAATGGTGAATTCTTGCTCAAGGCTAGTAGTTGACTTCCCCCAAAATGGGGTCCTGTCACTGGTCACCAGAGAGAAGAGCTCAGTGTCTGCCCGTTTCCCCTCATGAGGAAGTGTATGGGCTGACCCTGGCTGGACACCAAAGCCTCTCTGTCACTGCCCTGTGCAACTGGACAGGGGAAAGAAAATGTAATGAAGGGCTCATGATTTGAGATAAGGAGTCATCACTCATCAAATACTATCACGGGCAAAGCAGGCTTAAATTAGAGATAATAATTGAATTTATTACTGACAAAATCAGAGCAGGATAATGAGAAGTAAAATAGGACCTGAAAAACACCTTCTCCCACCTCTCTCTTCTTCCCAGCTCTGTCTCCTCCCCCAGAGCACAGTGAGACAGGGGATGTGGGTTGTGGTCAGTTCACCACAAGCTGTTTCTGCTGCTGCTCAGGGAGAGGAGTCCTTCCCCCACTCCAGTGTGGGGTCCCTCCCACAGGTAATAGACTCTCCAACGTGAGTCCATCCCACAGGCAATGGTCCCCCTCAGACTCCTTCAGCATGGGTCACCCCCATAGGGTGCAGTCCTTCAAGGACAGGCTGCACCAGTGTCAGCTCCTCCCTCCAGAGGCTTCCCACAGGGTCACAGCCTCCTTTCAGGCACCCACCCAACATAGGAAGCTAATGCTTGAGGTGTCTCCACAGTCTCAAAGTCTGCTGATTTCTTTCCGTTATCCTGCTTGACCCTCAGAGCAAGATGGATTTGACTACTAAACCAAAAAGAAAACTCTTACCCAAACATCTGTATCTGCAGCCTTGAGTATACATGAAAGCAGTGCCTCTCAGACACGGCTCTCTGACTTTATCACAGCACTTCTCTAACCACCCAGAGATCTCACAGGATGACACTTACATGTGCTGTGTCATGCTGTGTACCAGCACTGCACTCTTCTATTTTTTATGACAGCTAGTAATAGCACTAGACTGGAAATAAAGTGGGAAGCACACACATTAGAGGTCTCAACCTCTGTAGTTATTTACACACCAAGCTTCAGGACAGTGCATAGCCCTGCTAATAATCAGTGTGTTGCCTCATATTAGTAAGTTCAGTGTGTATATAAATTGCTGCTCAGCTGAGGGTTGTATCTGATTTAGACTGAAAGTTAATGGGATGTGGAATTTATATGCCTTTATATTAGTGAAATGGAGTGCATATCTATGGGACTATCAGGTAGTGTAAGGGATCTGTGTGTGAAAAGAAGGTGTGGAGAAGTTTTGTACACATCAGGGTGTGTTCTTAATTTTATAAGTGTCTGAGTAGAATTTTGCATATCTCATCACCTCGCCCCTGCTTTTATCTTTCTTCTCTTGTTTTTTTTGTTCTTCCCAATCCTTTAATTTTCCTGCTGCTTTTATCTGCTTTGCTTCCTTCCTTCTATCCTGCTAGACATCTTTTCTGCTTTCATCTGTCAGGTCCTCTTCTCTCTCACTCTGCTGCTCCCAAACACATATCTCCAAGCTAGCTCTCTTCTTTATAATCCACAGTACCAGCCCCATGCCTTTACTTTGGCCTTTAATCCTATGTTTTGACGTGCTACGTTGGGGCTGTAGGTTCTTTGAAACAAAGAAAACATGTTACATGTTATGCAGTACTGCTCACAATTCACTGCAAATATTTTACTGTGTTAACTTAGATGCTTTAAATCCCTACGAGTTTAGAAATAGAGGAGAAATAAGAAGTTACACAACTCCTCCAGTAGTCTAAATATTTATTTATATGGAAGAACATGCAAAATGCTTTATACATGGAGATGTTACAAGTTGTGATCAATAATAACTCTCTTCTTCAAGAAAATAATTGAAAGTCGACCTATTAGTAGACCTATTTAAAAGACTTGTTGAATTTTGAAGATAGTTTAAAAGAATTACCTGTCTGAATGTCAGTATTTTCATGTTTTAGTCAGAACATGAAAATATTTCAGCAGCTGAAATCTGACTTCTCTCACCTCCCCTTCCCTTCACAACAGAGACTTTAATATTTCAGCAGAAGCAAATTCTTAAAACAATTTCCAACAAAAATGTCTTTCCAATTATTTCCTATTTTTAAAAATGTTTTAAAAATTATTATTCCTACTTTGCTGTGGTGAACAGAAATAACGAAAAGGAGGAATGTCCAGAAAATAATTTTATTACACAAGCAGGTGACAATAGCTTTGGATATAGTTGCTGTCAGCTCAATCTGATCTTGACTTCTTTTCCTGAACAGACATCCCTCTGTCATCAGACTCCGGTGGAAAATCAAACCTCCTTATCTTCTGTGCCAATGTGAAAATAAAGCCAAATTCACCTACTTTCTAACAGATGATCTCGTTGACAGATGATATATCCTTTTCTGGGGAAGAGTCTAGTGGCACTAAGCCTATATAAGCTTTAAGCTACAGCATCAGCCACAGACTGGGTTTGAATATTCTGCCCAGCCTCTCTTATTCACACAGTAGGAAATTGCACCACAGTTTAGCTACCTCTCAACCCCCGGGTTTGAATGTGGAATTCATATCTGCTTTCTCACTTCTAGCCTCAAGTAGGAAGTCTCCAAAGACCACAGAAATCCTTAAAATGGCTGGAGAGTCCTCATCATTGGAAGAAAGCCCTAGGCACTTGGTGTATTTGAGGTAGGCATGCAAATGCAGAACAAACCAAGCACAGGAATAAGTGTTTCAACTTGCCATGTGTTCTAATGTAGGCTGCCACAAAACTTTGGGCAGGGTCTAATACTTTAATGAGAACTCACATTGCACTTGAGCTATTTATACAATATTATTATATTCATTGAAGACAATTTAATGTAAATACTGCTGTTTTCTTAGAACACCTAGGATGAATGTGAAACCATCTCTATTTCAGAGAAAGGAAAACAATTGTGAAGAATTTGCATGACACAAACAGATTTATTTGCCACCAGCCATCAACTGCTGCTGAAAGAACAGCCTCCTGCTAAAAATGAGAACTGGTTCATTTGCTCTGGCTGCTCTTGGCCATTCATCTGAGGTTGTCTGATTCTGTGTCTGTTTGATTCATACACCTCTATCCTGCATTTCCAAACAGACAGTTGTAGCAGACTGAGATTTATTAGGGAAGATTACACTTGTCACTTATACAGTGTCCTTAAGGATACGAAGTCATCTAAAGATAGTGGAACATAAGGACAGCCAAAGTTATTACTTTCAATCCCTTTACCACTTTTTACCTGATTCTTGGAGCCCATTATGTGTCCAGTTCAAATACGATGTGGAAATGCACATGCAGCTGAGTTTCCTAGAAGTTTAACAACACCAGTAACCATCTTCTAATTTGGGGGGGGGAGTGGTTTTTTGGGGTTTTTTTGTTTGTTTGTTTGTTTGTTTGGGGGTTTTTTTTGTTATAAATATCTGGATTTCATGTAGTGTTATAAGATACCAATTCTTAGCAGCCATTGTAGCTTTCAGAAAGAAGCACCTTCTCCATATCAGCAAATGAGTCTTCAGAAGCCCAGATTAATGTTATGTTCTTATTTGCAGTCTCAGAATGAGCAATAGGTTTTGTTGATGTCTAAAATTTGTTTGAAGTAGCCCAAATTAGTGTCAAAGAATATGCAAATGGTACTAAATTACCAGGTCTTCTTGCCACCTTCCAGCAGTGTAAGATTGCTCCTCACAAGTAGTTTTATCAGTAAAACTATCATGGCAGATTTTAAACATGCCAAGAAACGTAATTTTTCTTCTCCTCGGTAATCTTCTTCCATATATACTTTTGGCTGGATTCCTCTGGCAAAATGTCTAAATTTCCTTTTCTGCCATTTTCCCCTATTTTTCTGCTAAAGGTCAAATATGCTTTTCCATTCTACTTTTGCTGTTCATCTGTGGACAGTGAGGCTGATGCACCTGGCCTCCATCTCCCAAGAGGCTCATGCAGATTGAAAGTGGAGCACAGCATTTTGTGAAGGAGGCCAGAGAGACATTTTCACATGGTAACTGTGTAAGGACACAGCTGCTTGGCTGAGGTGCAGCATCTATTTGCCCTCAGTGCTGTCAGCACATCAGCAGGGAAACAGCAAACAAGAGTTTAGGAGATGTGGTCTCTTGGGAGATCTGACACCATACTGATAATGTGTTATGTCTTTATAACTTCTGAGTGTTATCAGGCCCTTGTGTTCTTTACTCTTTCTTTGTAACTTCTCAGTAAAAAGAAATCTCTTGCCATTTCTTTGAGCTGTTTTCTGCTAAGGAATCTCTTTTTCCAAAGATATGTGGACTTCAGTGGCCATAACATTACAACTCTAATCTCCATTGCAAACACAATTACTATACTTCACTGCTCCAGGCACCATTCTCTGCCACCTCCAGGCTCCAGGAAGATGAGATGATTCTAACAGGACTGTTCACATGACCAGCACACATATATATGTGCAGACTTAATTGCTTTACATTTACAAATATTACATGTCATCTGCAGCATAGCTGCCTGCTCAAACAGAATGAAATGCTGGCAGTGCTGCAAGGGCCGGTAAGTTCCCATGTAAGTTCGGGTCACTCTGATGTGTTTATGTTTCTCTTGGATAAAAAACATCACCTTTTTTTAAAATCTAAGGAACTGAGGGTAGACTGCTGCTTTGAATAAAATCACAATAGGTATCTAAATAACAAAGGGGAAATTCTTTTTTTCTTCCTCTTCATCTCTTTTTCATCAACCACCTCAGTTTTGTCTCTCCAGCCTCATTTCCCGAAGGGATTTCCCATTCTAGCAATCTGTCTGACAAAGATTGTGTGATGTGTATGACAACAGGAGGGTTTCCTTTGATGCAAAACTCTTAGCTTTGATGAAGACCTCCAATAGAGCATGCATGTAGCTATTATTAATACTTAATAAAAACCCACCTTGACACCAAACTCTCCAAAAAATTGTATGAACAGACACAAAAAGCTTATATCCAAATACATCCAAGGCCGAAATCTGGTTCAAGTCATTAAAAAATGTAAGACCATCAGACTTTGTGTATGTTGATCAAACTAATGGCTTACAGTGGTTTGCAATGACTTCTGAGCATCCTTCTGCGCAGTCTTATGTCCATGGGTACATGGCTAACCCTTCCAAGATTACTTCAGTAAACATAAATATAAAAATATAAGATATCAATGCTGCTTTAAATCCTTATAAGGAATAGAAATGTCTCTAAAGCCGTTGAAATTGAAATTATCCTGCTTTTCTTAAAAGGTTTTACTATCTAGAAATTGTACCCTGTTCCCTGCTGTACAGGGCTTGTCTCCCCCCGGTTGAAATTACACTGTTCACCTCTATGTGTTGTTCTGATACGTGGCAAGTTGCATTGAGTGTTTAAGAAAGCATGTGTAGAGACACAGCCACACATCTTAGGCATGGATTTGGCCACTTGATACTATTGCATTTAAGTGGTTTGGATTATGGATACCTAAAAAAAAATATCGCTTATTAATTAATAAAGGCTTTTTTAGGACCTGTTTTATTTCTTATTATAGAATATTTGGTTACCAATAGGAAAATGTTAAACTACACAGTTGCAGGTGATTTTACTGCCAAATACAATCTTTGATGTGTTTAATTATACTACAAGGGGACCTGACACATTCTAAAATTCCAGGCAATGCTGGCAGGAAGGCAGGCAGACAGAGTGCTGGGTTGTCACACCACAGAGAAAACAGAAGGGTTTTGATTATCACAGATGTTTTCATATCAGCACCCAATCACTCCCTGGATAAGCACAGTGTTCTAAGAGACACAGATAAAGGGGATGACAAGGAACAGAAACAATACTAAGAACAGCATCTTCAAGCAAGCATCTTCTTCGACAACCTGGGCCAATAAAGGTGTCAGATGTAAGGCTGATCTTTCTTGGTGTAAAACACAAAATTATGTTTAAGCATCACAGAATTTTATTTGAAGATCTTTTGCTATTTTTTTTCTCTTTGGCTGCTCAGAAGAAATACCTACATTCAAGCATCCTGTGCTTGTCAGTATATTGAGTGGAATGCAGATAAAAAATCCATCGTGTTTTAGCTTTCAGACTCAGCATTTGCCATTCTGGATCAGGAACATGAGCTATATCTGTCTGCAGAGGTGTGTGCTATGGTACTCTGTCATGTCAGGGACAGTATAGAGGTTTGTAACCACTAGGCTTCTCTATGAACTGTGCTGCTGGCTCTTTATCTGCATCTTCTGAGATATGGGGACTGTGGACTGGTGCTTCCTCAACAGCCTCAGACAGCCCCAGCATAAGGTGACAATGGTGGTATATTTGCCTTTAGGTACTACAGAGAATGTGTCATCTCCTTGCTTCAAGATTCAGAGCATCCTCTTAATCATTCACATTTAGGTGAATTTGTCATTATGATACCTTAAACATAAGGAAAGGAGCTAAATTTAGACATATGTCAAGCTGCTGTCTTCTTGCAATTAGAAAACAAGCAAGCATACTAATTTACAAATTTATCTCCAGGCTTTGAATTGACATTGGATTTTTTGGGAAGGGGACAGAAAAACAAGAATTAATCTGTGTACAAATGTCAGGTTAATTCTGAGATGAATCACCTTAGATAATAACAGTTTTAAGACTCATTCTTTTCATTTTTAGATTCTTAAAGCTTAAAATCTCCAGTAACTAATTTAAGCATTTTGAGGCAGGTTACTTTTAAATCTGTGTTTAGCCAAAATTATGTATTCACTACTGAATCTTTTAGTTATCTGACTGAATAGCAGCAAAAGCTGGTAGACATAAGCATTGGAATCAGATCAGAAGAGATAAAGGATTAAGCAGTGAGGTGTGCTATGGCTTGATACAAGAAATACATAGGAGCTACTAGTAAAAAGACTGAAGAACTAGATTAGTAGCAGCCTTGTATGTCAGTCACTCCTATTATGAATTAATCTCTCTATACCAATGTTAATAGCTTTCTGGAACACCAGCAAAAATTTTAAAAAAGACAATGAGAGGTAATTGCATAAAGATGTTGAGTTTCTGATTTAAACTATTGTGTCTTATCTTACAGATAAATTAATTCAGAATCAACAGCCATTTCCAGAATTGCATAGGGTTCCACAGGGTTACATTGGTTGAAAGTCATGCAGTTACCCTGAGCAGATGTGTGAGAAAATACATTCTAAATTCTACATTTAGTAGTGAGCCATTCTTTTCAGCATGGCTCGTAGCAAAGGGTTTCATGTGTCACAAAAGAATCTGGAAGCACAGAGTTTATGGATCATCTCCAAGTCAGAATCTCCAAGTAGAAGTTTGAACCAGGAGAGTTCACCTTTCCTTATTCATGACATCATGGACTATATCTCTGAAGACGACTGCAGCTGTGAGTTTTTGGAACTAGAAGCATGAGCAGTATAATATTAATATTGACAGAAATGCACAAATTCAAGCCCTTTTTTCCCAGCTACAGAAATTCGAAGGGATTTTCTTTGAAAATGAATCTCAGAGCTATAGCAGCTTTAGACTGCATGAAAACAAAACATGTTCTTGTAAAAAAAATTTTCCATGTTACCCTTGAATCATCAGGTCATACTATCCATAAGGTTTTTGCCATCCCTTTATATATGTTGTATGTGTTGCTTCAATTTAAAAAAAATGACAACAAAATTATTAGAAATGGTGTGTCCTCAAAAACAATGCCGACATAATTGAGCATTTATAGAAATAGATGTTACCAATACTGCACCCACAATTACGTGATGCAGTCCCTGGTGCATTTTGTAATTGGATGTTACTGAACTCTGCCAACACAGTCACTAAGCTTATGTTTTTACTGTGGTTTCAACTGAGTGGGGTTTTTTTCTCTACAGCAGAGACCAAATTATGTACCCAGTAACAAGAGAAGGGTACCCCTAAAATACTACTAATGGAATTATTTCAATTGGTTTTTTAGGAACATTAGGTCAGTCCTAATTATCTATTTTTCTTATACTAACAATTGGAAAACATTGTTTTTCCGGAACAATATTCACAGTTGTTCATCTAATTCATATTTTAAAGGTTTTATTTTCACTCCTGTCAGTCCAAAAATGTAAAAAAATTTCAAGAATACTGTACAAACCATGGATGCTGCATGCTATGGGTGAGTTATTCTAGAGTTATTGCCAGTACAAAATGTTAACACAAGGTGTAAGTAGTCAAGTCAGTGTCAGCAGATCACAGAATTCAGGTATGAGGGAAACTCAGGGGGTCTCTACTCAGGCTTCCTGCTCAGACCAGGATCAGATGTGGTCAGAACAGGTTGCTCAAGGATTTACCCAGATGAGTCTGAATTGAATAATTTAGAGCCAGGAGACTACACAAGCCTTTTCTGGGCAGATTGCTCTCTTGCTGAGCTATCCTTATTATAACAAAATCTCTCCTTCTATGCACTCCAGACTTCCCATTTCAGCTTTCGATTTGTTCTGAACCTCTTGTGATACGCCAGTGGGAAAATCCTGACTGGCTCCCAAATAACTTCCCTGTAGGTCTCCCCTGGAGCTCTGTCTTCTGCTGTCTGAACAAGCCCATCTCTCTCAGCCTCACCTCAAAGGCAGGTGCTCCAGCGCTGATGGTCTCGGTGTACTTTCCCAAAATCACTGCAGCTGATCAGTGTTTGGTGTTTTAGAGGGAGACACCATGTTGGATGCCTGTTTTAGATGTGGTCTATTGAGTGCTAAATGGAGAGGAATAAACCTGTCCCTGATCTACTGGCCATGCTCTGTTAACACAGCTCCAGGTGCTGTTCCAGCTGCCAGGACTCGCTTCTGGCACAGGCTCATCTCGGTCTCCCCCAGAACCACCAGGGGCTCCTCAGTAAATCTGTTCTCAGGCAGCCAGACCCCAGCCTCAATCACTGTCAGAGGTTATTTGCCTTTGTCTGTCCTTGTTGAACTGCACAATTTGTTCTCAAGGTGTGAGTTAAAGGAGTCACCATGTTTGGTACCATTCCAAGCTATACACATGACTGGGAATCAGACAAACTCACATGAACCAGGAGAACAGCAACCATTCTCCATTCTGCTTTTTTACCCTTGGGCAAAACATGTCACCTCTCTGTTTTAATGATGTCATCTAAAAAGGCATTTGGCATTTATTGGTGTATTTCTTCCCCTTGGCAGAGCACTCGTGGCCAGGTTTATCAGCAATATTTGATTCCCTTCTCCTGAAACACAGAGGATGAAGACAGACAGGGATTGAACCCATGTTGCAGGTTTTCACCTGCAGAGTCATTTATGAATAGCTTCTCGACAAATAGATAAAATCAGTATGTAATTACAAATATATGTGTCTGGCAGTGAACTAAGGGTAAAAATAATCTTGCTTTAAGCCTGTTTCTCAAAAATATCTAAATCTGAACAAAAGAACAAGCTTAATTTTCATCAGAAGCATGCCAGAAGAATTCTGAGTGTAGTGTTTACAGGCTAACTCCAAAGTTGCTAAAATAGAATTCTGTGTGATTCATAATTATTTTTTTCTTTGCCATTTTTTCTGTTTAATATTTTATCTTTTAGCTCATTTTTTCATCCTCTGCTGTAGATGGTTGATCATCTGCTGATACTCTTCCCTTGATAGAGTGCTAAAAAAGAACTTTATGATATTAAAAATTTGCCTTGGGATTTACTAATTGTGTGAATAACACCCCAAAGGTAACATTTCCTGAGAAGCTGGACATGGCAGAAAAAAAGGAAATCTGCTCCTTGTGTTGTTTCCAAGTAAATTTTGCACATTATTTTTTCAACTGTTGTGGGACATCTGCACTCTGCAAAAAAAAAAATCTAGGCCAAACTTTCAGACTGTGTTTCCGTCTGTGATTCATGCTGCACACCCTATGCAGCAGGGTGTGACTCTATATGTTGGGAACATGTTTGTACAGATCCTTGCTGGATACCTGTAAAACACAATGGTTATTTCTGACAGAGGAACAGACTTGTTCAGTAAGTAGAAACTGCTCCTCAGCTATCAACTTTCACACTACATTTTTTGTTTTAAAAGGTCCAGCACTCGCAGCCACTTGCAGACAGTACTTTGGAGGTGTCCACTGAAGGCCAGGTGTTCATTTTGTGAGAAATATGTCACAAAGTATTGATTCCTTTCACCAGTTCATCTGTCAGGCTGTTAGCAGGAAAAACTGCTACCCTCTAGAAATGGTTTAAAAGGTAATAACTGAAATGACACTGTTCTCCCATGGGATCTTTTGGCTGTCTGACATTCCTCTCACGACACAGATCCCAGCACAGGTAGCTCTAATATAATTTTTTTTTTCAGTAGAAGATTCATTTTGTCTTCTCTGTAGGATGTTCCCTTTTGACAGTGAGATATCATGCCAACACCACAGTCCCTCATGAAAGCTGTATCAGCCCTAGTGTCAAAGAAAGAGTCGAATGGCATAATGAGGTCTAGATACCCACCCAGGATTTCCCTGTGGATAATAAAAGGCATCTAGATGAAAGCAGTTCCAACTCTTTCTTATCCACAAATACTATAAGTTCTTTCATATATATAAATACATAAAGAAAGAAGGACTTGGAATCCTTCCTCAAAATTCCTCTGGAGGAGTTGTATACCGCAGCTGGTTTGCGAATGCTATTACCATGAAAATTCTGATTTGAAAGAGAAGGAGAACTCAAGCTCAGTGAAAACATACAGCAGACATTAACCCTGGAAAAGAGCTGTTGAAGGAAATATTTCTTGGCTGCATTTTCCTCTCCCACACCAAGATGTGCTGTACTGACATTTTATAAATGCTGTAGGTGTGGTCAGCAGTAAATCATGACTCTTCTGGGGAGTTCACTTCCCAGCACCTTCAGCTGTATTATGCCTTGAGGGTGGCTGTCTCACAGTGTATTCGTGTGCAACTCAGTACTTAGGCAAAGAATCTCCACGTTCATGTTACAACATGGGAAAAATATTTCTGTAACATTGGTACTTTTCCAGTTGCATTTTCTCATACCTGATGATCATCTTCATACTTAAGGGCTCTTGAAAAGAAATGTCTTGGCTGCGTACACAGCTAGAGCCTTTAGGGTTCTGGCTTTTCTCAGGAAAATGATGTTTACCTTTCTGACAGAGGGCCAAGCATTAAAAACTCCTTCCTGCAGTATTACAGTTAAAGAAGGCAAATTTAAAGATAAAAATAAAATTAAAGCCAACCAGACAACTCACCCTTATCCATTATAACAGTTTGCAAGCTTAGAAAACCATAAAGAGCAAGAAATTGCCAAAGTAAAAGCTGACAACATATGCAATTTGGTGTTTCAGGTGACAGAAAGAAATATTTGGGTACCTAATCTGAGTGGTATCTGTGCATTATTATAGTGCTAGAGCTGTTAGGTCTGACGCAGCAACACATCTAGTCATTACTGAAATGCAATTGTATGACTAACACAGCTGAGTTAGTTTCATTCTTTTTAATGTGTCTTGCTTTGTTAAAGATTTGTGTGCTCCTCTGATTGCCTTCTGTCCTTTGACTAGACTAACATATTCTGCACCATGCAGCATTGGTCTCTGTTTCAGGAAAATGGATTTGAAAGTTAGCTGTATCACACTGACACACACAGAAAAATTCTCACAAATTTTTCCATTAGTAAAAATCTAATAGATTACAATGGCTATTCACCAAGAAACTGTGAGGAATAAAACTATATTAAATACTTGTGTTGAAGATACAGCTCTACCTTTGGTCATTTTGACTATTAATCAACTTTTTTTTAAAAGCTGGTTAACCCCACCTGCTATTAATATTTTCTACATTTAAAATCAAACCCACAAACCAAATGGAGCAGTACTGTTATATAGTCTGACTGTGTACTGTGATATAATCTTCTTCTTGTTGTTGTCATCATACTATTCATATTGCACTGTTTTAACAGCTCCTGAAAATTCTTTTTTTTCCACAGTAAAATGAGAATGAGGCACTTTTACAGACAAAAAAAAATGTGACAGTTGAAGTTCAATGAAAAATTTCTTGTTTAAATCAAACAAATATGTTTCTTCATCTACTGAGTAAAGACTGAAAGATTTTGTTGTTGTCAAGTTAATAAAATCTAATTCAGGAGTTAATTTCTACTATTTATGATTTTTTTTTAATCAGAGACACAATAAAATTAATTATCAAATTATTATAAAAATATGAGATAGTATTTTAATGTACAAGTACCAGTTATGGAATAAGATACTTATAATTTCTGTAATTTTTGGTTGCTGTCAGTCTGTTTGCATCAACCCCAAGTACATGGCTGTTTTTTCTTATTCTTCTTCTCTTTTCAAGAAACAAACATAAAAAGAGTGAGAAATGCTTTCTCTACAAAGTCTCATATTTGTTCCACATCTAGGCTGAGGGTTTAGCAGTTCTGCAGACTTCTTCAGAAGTCTTCTGCATTAGCTAGATGTTCTTGTTTGCTCTTTGCTGGTATTTTGGGGGGTTTTTTTGCTTATATACCATGAAAGCCCCAAGAGCTTCTTCAGCAATAAATCCTATAACCCAGCTCAAGTGTAATCTTGCAATTCTGTGACAAAAAACCCAACCAATCAACCAAGTAACCAACCAACCAACTGCAACAACAACAGACCAAGAAAAATAAAAATAAAAAAAAAATTAAAAACAAAAAATCCCACCATCCCCAAAAAAACCCAAAAAACAGAGAGGGGGAGAAAAACCCCAGATGACAAAAAAAAACACCCAAACCAAACAAACAAAAAGAAAAACTCACCTGGGAAGTCTTGAAAAGGTAACCTCTCAGTAATATTTTCTTGCCTCAACTTTCTGTTTCCAGTGAGGTATGGGGAAAAGGCTGAGAGACATGACACCTCCAAGGATTTGCCTTTTTGTGATGAGAAAGATGAAATACTTCAAAGTTAAGTAAGGAATAAAAAATTTGAAAGTGCTCAGAACTTTTCAAAATGTTACTTGAAAGGAATAGGATACAGACTTTGAAATATCTCTTATATGCAGTCCTTCACATCTGTCTGAATTTGAAAAAAAAGTTCTTGTGACGAGGCTATTAGGGAAAAACAGTCAGTTTAATAATTCTCTCTTAGAGTTATGGTTTTGCAGGTGAGGAAATATCTTTTTTCCATTTATGCAGTACCTAGCTGCCCAGTATAATCTTAATAGATAAGTTTCAGTATTCTTATGACAGAAATAGGAAATACAAAAAAACCAAGGTTTGCCTCTGTAAGTTTGGGGGGCTTTTTAATTAATTTTAGTTTTGTGCCAGAAAACTAGAAATCAATGTTTTGCATTTAATTTTGCAAATGATACTGACATTTTAATTTGCACAAGAATGAGATTTCACCTTAGATTAGAACATTCAGCCAGACCTGTAGCACCCTGAATGTTCAACAAAGTTAATATGCTGTCATTATCTTCAAGTTACATATGAATTACTCATAATGTGGTAGACACAAGGAAAATCCCAATGACCCTTATTAGGCCCTGATAACCTCAGATTTCATGCACTATTCATAATGAAACCAAGTATGCACTTCTTTTAGACTTCTAAAAGATGTCTAAGGCAATCACCATATTTCTTTTCTGTATTACTAACGGGAGAAAGATTTGTACAGTTAATGTGTTCCTGGAAATACATGTCAAGGCATCTGTGGAATTGTTCCAGGAGTAGCTCAGCTGTATGGCTGGTGCAGACCCAGCACAGCTTGACGTACAGGGCAGAGGGAGAAATGAGACAGAATTGCTCTGCTCACCCAGCAGTTGTTCACCTGTTCTGTGGAACTTCCCATTACACAGATGTGGGGGGTTAAGTTATCGTGTACCCCTCTCCTTACTTTCATCATCAGCTTGTCAGCTTCAGCTGACAGTCTTCATCAGCAATTAGTGTTTGAACTCATTGCTTCTCACTAAAGTCTTCAGGAGCATTCCTCTCAACTCCAGATGGGTGTACTGGGCTCTAAGTTAAGCTGTTTGTGTTATCAGTAGAAAAATGTAATAAATTTCCAATAGGAGAATGAAGTATTTCAGCAATGGCAGGACTGCGGGGTTTTTATTTGTTTGGTTTGGCTTTGGCTTTTTTTTTTTTTTTTCTGAAGAAATCTAGGCAAGCAACAAAATATACTAATATTTATTGCTTTCTGTTTAAACATTTACTGTTTGGAGCCAAAAACTAAATTATAACACATCAAAATAAACTGTTTTCTCTCCTGGCTACAGTGTGTCTGGCTCAGGCACAGGTCTACTGCAAGCAAAATGACTTTAAATTTCCTTCCTTTCAGGCACTACCCAGCAGAGGGTCACTTTGTAGTCACACTAACCAGCTGTGGGCATATGTCTGCAAAGCCCTCCTGTGACTTCCTCCCTCAGAGACAGACCCAGCAGGTCTGCCTGGCCAGGTGTCTTTCTCACAGTGTGTTCTGATTAACGTTCTGTGGTGTTCTGTGGTCTAAAGGGCTTCTTCACAAAATGTAGAAGAAATATGTGTATTTCTTTTCTTCAGAAATCCTGCCTCATCTGGTTTGTTTCAGTCAAACCTTTGCTGAAGCAAATCATGGTGTTAACTACCACGGAAATGGACTTTATCATTTACTCCAATGAAATCTGAAAGCTCTGCAGAAGCTACAGCTTCTTACTGCTGCTCAGTGACCCAGCAGCTGCCACGGATGGAAGAAAATAGGCTGTACCCTAATGTGCTCTGAAGTGGCTAGTTATGGAACACTGGGTTCAGCATGATACCCTAAAATTCCTGTTTTCTGTGTAGTCTGTCTGTTCAGCTTCTCCAGCTTGCTCCTTGACACTGCTTTCCTCCTGCAGCTGTTGCATTGGATGTAAACACTGGAAGTAAAGAATGCTTCAGCTCTGATAGGGTGAAGGGAGAGCATCCCTGTGGAGCATTCTGCTGCTAGAGATAAGCTTGTCTTCCAACCTAAAGGAGCATTCAAAACCAGCCCACTTTCTGTAGGTGCCTTACTAGTGACAGAGTTGTTCCTGGGAGCATGCTGGGGGATACACTGTGCTGTGGATTATTTCCTCTTGAGATGGAAGCAAGCAAGTTCCTATGTAATGAAGGATTTGATCTTTGTACTTCATTGGTGTTGCCTAGATACTGATGTCTTTAAAACACAAACAATCTTGTAAACAATAGAGCATTATTAAGGTTGCAGAGTCAAGTACTCAAAAGATAGGAAATGCCAGAACTAAGATTACCCAGGAAACCTTAATTCAGCCATCTTTTGCTGAATGTACTATGACACTTTACTTACACAGGTCACCTGCTTCATTAAGAATGAAGAAAGACAGTGCTCCAACAGTGAGAAGTTGTATATTGTATTTACTTCTCACTGTTCACTATATACCCCATGACCTTATTTACCTCACATTATTCAAACACTTCTGTAAGGCAGAATTATTCATTCCCTCTAGGGTGTCAGAGTGTTTCACAAACATTAATTCATTCATTCCCACAAAACTCAAATTAACTCATTTTTCTGGTAAGAAAACCAACACAGAAGTTGTTTAAGGTCAGAGGTTTCTATCATGTTGAGGTGTCAGTCAAGGTGATCTAAACCAGGAACTTTTAGAATACTTTCAACTACATCTTCAGGAGCAGCATCTGTTGACTTCAACTGGAACTTTTACTTATTTTATATGTAATAAAATTTTGTTTCTAAATAGGGTTTGCACATATGCATAAATATAATGTACCTAACTCTTGACTTTATAATAATGTATTTTGGCTCTATTATGCTCTGAGAGATATTTTCAGTCTGTATTTTCTAATTCAGTGCTCATTGAGTCAGTGCTCATGTGCACTGGTCATTGGAGACTGCATACTGGCATCACTGATGCAAGAGATATCTTCAAAATGCCTTCAAGACTGGCTATAACACAACATTCTGAAGGAGTGGATTTGGGATAGGGATCTTTCATAAAGATACTACCCTTAGACCTTCACCATGACATTATTCATTATCTAAATGAATTGTGTTTAACCTTTTCTGAACCTCCATTTAAATTAAGTGCTTATTAAATACATGTACAGAAATTGATTTTTTTTTTGTGCTCTCAGTATTTTAAGAAAACTTTATCCCTTGTCTACATTGATGGAGAATAAGCTGTTTTATTGTGTGAATCACCTATTCTACATGTGAAGTTCTGCTCTAAAGTTTAGTATGAGAGGAGTTTCCTGGCATTTATAAATCCTATTCTAAAATATATTTTCCTGTTCTTATATTACAGGATATTTGATCTCTGCTTTATCCATATTATATTCCAGCACATCTGTGCCTGTATAAGAAAAATTGAAGAAAACAAAAGAGGAGAGTGTGAATACATCGTTCCACAACTGCACAGCTCACAGAGTCCTACCATGAAAATACATTTGCCTTTCAGAGACAGAGTGAAATGGCTCCAGATGTTTGCTGAGCAATACAACAGTCTAACCACAGTTGTGTCAAGTTTACTATTAAAAAACAAAGAGATTTTGCAACAAAGAGCTCTGAAGTGTTCATGCTAATAACAAAGTTTTCTATTTGGTTCAGAGACTAAACTGAGAGCTGGACAGTTGAGAAAGGACTCTAACAGGACTTTATTATATGTTGAAACTGTTTCAGGCTTNTTTTTTTTTTTTTTGAAATTTTTTTAGGGTTTTTTTTTTTTTTTTTTTTTTTTTTTTTTTTTGTGATGAACAACCTATTGAAATAACTCTGTGGAAATATCTGCAGGATGAAGTTGTTTTTTCAGCAAGAGAAGAAGATGTAACTACATCCCTCAGAGTCACATGAAAACATAAAATTAAAGCTTATTTTTCTCTGCTTTGCATATTGGCAATGGCAATTGAAAAAATTATTAAGTGCCCTGTAGGGACCTGATTTAAATTCCTTTTTGATTTTAATGGAATTTGGATGAGGCACTTAGTTCAGAAATGTACCAATGATGTATAAACAAATACAGAGTTTTGATATTTGCTGCATATCAATATAAACTTTCTGTTGTTATTTTTTGTTCAATTATGAGCACATAAATTTGGATATACCCATTAAGGTGTACATGGCTAGATTTGAAACAATCTGATACCATTGTCTTTTGGACTCTGTCAGATTTCTGAAATATTATTTAGCCATTACTAGAACATCTTTTTCATAACTTCTATATTTAGCTTTAGTTCATTTTAGATGTATTGTCAGAGTTCATTTCCTGCAGCTTTTTCTGGCAATCCATGTAATCCATGCTTTGTTACAACCTGCTCATAACTAGCCTTTGGTACGTTACACGTGTAGATACACCAAAAAATACTGGGCTCTGTATTGTTTACTTTTTCATCAATGACCTGGATGAAAGGGCAGAGGCCTCCTCAGCAAGTTCCCTGAGGACACAAAGGTGTGAGAACTGGCTGATAGCCCAGAGAGCTGTGCAGCCCTTCAGAAGGACTGGAACAGGTTGGAGAGATGGGCAGAGAAGAAGCATCTGAAACTCAAAAACGGCAAATGCGGGGTCCTGCACCTGGGGAGGAATAACCTCAGGCACCAACATAGGCTTGGGCTGATCTGCTGGATCTGCAGCTCTGCAGAGAAGGACCTGGGGGTCCTGGTGGACAGCATGTTGTCCCTGAGGCAGCAGCACGCCCAGAGGGCTGCCAGTATCTCAGGGTGTGTTAGGGAGACCATTGCCAGCAGGTCAACTGCTGAGGTGACCTTGCCCCTCTACTCAGCCCTGGTGAGGCACATCTGGGCCAGACACATCTGTATCCAGTCCTGGGCTCCTCAGGATGAGAGAGATATGGAGTCCTGGAGCAGGTCAAGCAGGGGGTGGCAAAATGTTTTAGGGATCGGAGCATTTCTCTTATGAGGAAAGGCTGAGGGAGCTGGGCTTGTTCAGCCTCAATAAGAGATGACTGAGAGAGAACCTCATCAATTTCTTTTAGTATCTGAATATGAAGATGAAAATAAGACAATGGAGCCAGGGTCTTGGTGGTGCCAAGCAATAGAAAAAGGGGTAGAAACTGATACACAGGAAGTTCCAGTTGAATGTGAGGAAGAATGTCTTTACTGTGCATGTGACTGAGCAATGACACAGGTTGTCCAGAGAAGCTGTGGAGTCTCTCTCAGTGGAGATATCATCTGGATGCAATCCTGTGCAATGGGCTCTAGATGACCCACTCTGGTCTCTCCCAACCTGGTCTGTGATTCTGTGGTGTCCTTTGTGATTTATGCTCCTTTAAAAGACATTTTTTAAAATAGAAAATTGGTTCTTCACTTCTACAACTGAGGTCTATGCTGGAACAGGGCACTGTGAATCCATGTCAAAGGCAAATGTTGTGCACTCAGAAGAGATTCTGCCTACTTAGAAGCTGCAGAGCAGTGGCTAACAAATAATACATACCATGAGAGCATCTGGCTTTCATTTCCACTAGGAGGACCCACCTAGTCACTTCTGTGCTGATGTAACTGCTGGGGTATTAAACTCATCAGCAGGCCATTAAATAATATTTATTTACTGTGAAGTCTTTGTGTCTGGAATTTTACTCCTGTGCTGAGATGCAAGGGCATGCCCAAGACTCTTTATTGTCCTGATGATATTCAAATAGCATCATCTTCACATTTGACATTATTTTTTCCACCAGGTGAGACACCTAAACCTGTGTAAGATGATCCTAGGAGAGCGTCTGCTAAAGGCAAGATTCTTCAAATCTGAGGATTTAAATCTGCCTAAGACTGAGTCTGTACCTTTCTTAACTATGCAGAGATTTTGCTAGTGTCAACTAGGATGGGAATTTATCCAAATTGGAAGTGTGAATTACTTCCATAAGAAATCCAGCCCCTGGATTAACTTGGAATCAGAAAACTGTGAATGTCACTTAAAGACACTTGTTCTCTGTTCTCTTGATGTAGCTACACATTCAATACCACTTGGGTGATGTGGATGTGTGAGGAAAGAGAGACAGAGAAGGTCGAAAGAGAGAAGGTATTCACTAAAAAAAAAACGCAATTGCAGAATAAATATTTTCCTCCTTCATCTTCAGAGCAAAATATTGCAGTGTGAGCAACTACTGTTGTATTCTCCAGGGCTCTGTAAAATATATATTTTTTGCAAAAGTATTTAATTGTCCTTGTACTGTATAAAACAAAAGCAATTAAATGAAATCAGATAAGTCCTTAGCTAGTGAAACTCAAAGGCGAAACTGAAAAGGAGTTTTATGCCTCTGAGACTTAATTCCAAAGAATATTATCATGCTTGAGATTTTAAATTTGTAGTACATGTTTTTATCTCTATGTAATCAGCCTTTAAGATAAAATAAAATATTTCATTATTACTTCAAGAGTAGTTCATTCTTATACTCTGTCCTCATTCTATCCTTTTTTTTAAAATAATTGACCACATTTTGCATTCTTTTTTAAAAGATGCTAGATATTGTTTCCTCTTGAGTATTGAGGTTTTCTCTTTTTTCCCCCAATAGTATTGTAACCTCTTAATTCCAATTCTTTAAAAGCTATTTTTAATACTTTGCCAATGTCTGTTTTTTCTGAGTTTCATGTCCTCCAGTTATGTTTGGAATCTCAAGCTAAATGAATGTAAATTATCTTCTTATTTTTTAATAGTGGATAACACATTGTTAAAATGGATAACATATTGTTAAAATATGCTTTGAAAACTACACTGTACAGTGCCTAATTTACTTTGTTAGAATAGTACCAAATTCAATGCACATCAGACAACTTGTTCTCACAAATTCGCACTGAGAGAAGCTTGCATTATTTGAATTTAACACTTTTAAAGTCCTGTTATGCTGTCTCAGGCTTTTGTTTGAGTTGGACTTAGAGATTTTTTATGGAAGAACAAAAAAACCCGGGTCTTGGCACTTGATGTATGTTGATATTAGAAAATACAACTGTAAAAAGGACAATGGCACCATCTAAGAAGAAGCCCACACTGATGTCAGCTCTAAAATGAGCTGTGGAAAAGCCACTTGAGTAATTTTTAAGGCATGATTTATCAGCTAAGCTGAGAATATGTGTAGGTATTTGGATTTTGCTTTGAAGAATTTTGCTCTTTTATGCCATCATTCTGTGTTTTTGCTTAGCTTATGACATTCTGTGCTGTCTAGTGCAAGCATTTATTAAAAAAAGAAAAAGGAAAAAAGCCACAATAAATTTTGCAATACTTTGGAAGTTCAAAGATCTCGTCTGCTGACTTACACAGGTTTAAAAACACAAAATTAGGTTAGTTCATTGATGATTGATTCTGAAGCTCCATCCTCTCAAACAGGCAGCCAAAATGTCCTCTATTATATCAACAGTCCATAGGAGACACCAGACTACTATAGGTTAAGGTGCTACTCTGATGGAAAGCACCATCTTCCTATTTTTTCCTTCTGTTTCAACAGAAATATTCCCAGGGAAATAGATGAAGTGGGAAAGGTGTTTTGGCCTGATAAAGATAATTCTGAGTGCATTTTCTACATGGAAAAGTATGCAGCCATAACTGAAAAGTGGATTCTGTTACTAAGCTTCCTTTCAAAATCATTTTACACACTTGAGAGGTAGATACCTGAGATTTTTGTGTTTTAATTACAACAAGGCAGTGTCTTGTGCAGTACAACTTATATCTTCAAAGCTGAAAACTGATATAATGCTAAGTTTTTAAAAGTTAAGAACACCTAACATGTAATGAAAGTCTCTGTTAGTGGAAGAAATTCTAAAATGTGAAACTTACCCTAAATAGTGAAAGGTGTGAGAAATAAATCAATGAATAGAAATAGATGGTTGATTTTTTTTTTCCCTATAAAAAGCGGCGGGGGTGGGGGGGGAAACCAGGGGGAAAAAACAGTATTATCCATTCCTACAAGACCCACTGTCAGCAGGTCCAAACACTGCTGTCCTTCCTGAATATTTAATTTTTTTTCCAAAAGACAGGAGCTGGGATTTATTTCTTGTGAGTGCAGCTGGGAAAAAAAAAAAAAAAAGAAAAGTGAAGGACAGAAATTTTAGGACAAGCAATCATTTTGTGTTGTGGCTGGAAGAAAAAAACATACATGCTTTTCATAGTTACAATGCCAACCCTCATAACTCAGCAAGGGAGGTGGGATAATAAATGGGTACAAAGCAATAGGCCAGAGTAAGAAGAGTGAAATAAATGACTGGAACAAGAATTGGTATAAGAATAACTGCATAATTAAGTGAAAAACTTAATTCCTCTGTCAAGAAGACTAAATGTTCAGACTTGAAGAGTTATGTCAAATATCTCAATAAGAAGTACTGTAAGAACAGGCTGAAGTGGTAATTAATTAATTAAAGTGGTAATGAATTCCCACTTTTAAATGGGAATTTCCATTAAGCAGGTGGATATCATATTTAAACATAAATAATCACAAACATATCTTGAAAAATTTGGATAAAGGAGGGGAAATTGGGTGAGAACTCTTCTGGAAATACAAAGATTGTATGTGCCCTTTATGTTGTGAACCATGCATAAATTTATTTTGTATTGCATATCAGGTATTATGGCAATACAGAAGGAACATAGGAGTTGACAAAAAAAAAAGCAAAAATAGGACATCTTGATTAAATTGTGCATGAGGCATGAGGGTTTCTTGTTTCATCACAAAGTCTTTTGTCTTCTCCAACAGCATGAGTCTTAGACAAAGAAGAGAAACTGGTAAATACACACTGATTGACAGGTTTTGCAATTTTCAGCTTCAACTAATGGAATCCCAGGATACCTGAGTAATGCACAGCAGGCTTGCTGATTTTCTCACAAATAACCCAGCAAATTCCCTGCAGTGGTCTGGGAAAAAAGGGTGTGAAGAGCTGCATGCCCCGTCCTCCATAGAAAATGTTGCACAAAGAGACAAACAGGTGAATAATGGAATGGTTGTTTCATAACCTGCCATATTTAGCTATTTTGTTATACATAAAAGGTATGTCATAGGTAAATTGGGATGTGACATACAAGAATAAAACACCTGACTAAGCTGTCAGCAAACTTTTCTCTTTTTTGTCCCAAGGTTTCTTCATCAAGAGAAATAATTGGATTGCTATAAGCTGGACCTGGGGAATGAACTAATGTGCATGCTGTGCAAAATGATCATTTGAATTGGCCCCAGAGCAAACAAATCAAACCACCTTGGCAACAAAGTTGTTTTCAAGAGTAAAGCTGTTTTCAAAAGGTCACTTACATTTAGTTAAAACCAATATTTGCATCAACAGATAACTTACTACCGTCTCTAGAAGTGGGGGGTAAAAAAATCTATTTATTGAATATATGCTATAAAAAGTACACTTCTCTGATATGCAACGTCATAAACCTAAAACTCATGTCAGAAATATTGTGGCAGTGAGAGCAGCAACCATCTAGGTAGCAAGGTAACAAGTATTTCTAACATGTATAATAGATGTAATACATTTGACAGTATTCATCTCCTCTACATAACTCAGTATAAAGGACACTGGGTGCAGGTCCTGTCCCTACTTTTACCAGTAACCAGCAGCTGGAGACAGCTCAAATTCTATGGTTAAAAATGATACATTTTGATAACAGAAGTCCTATTGCCATAAGAAGATGTCAAATTTTAGAAATTAATGCACTTTTTGTATCAATTCTTTACAAACAGAATTTTAACAAAATGTATTTGTCAGTACTTTTCTAATTTGTTGAATTTGTAGCCTCAGAATCTGCCATGCTCTTTGCAATAAAAAGATACATTTTCTGTTTATTTTTATAGCTACACGACTGTGGGTAAGAAAATCCAGATAGTTCTGTCTTTTCCTCTCCTGAAACATCCAGTTGCACAGAGGAGCACATCCTAAGAGAAGGATAGATCCTCACAATTGCCCTGAGAAGCTGTGGATGCCCCATCCCTGGCAGTGTTCAAGGCCAGGCTGAATGAGGCTCTGAGCAACCTGGTGTAGTAGAAAATGTCTCTGCCCATGGCAGGGGGGTTGGAATGAGATGATCCTTGAAGTCTCTTCCAGCCCAAGCCATTCTATGATTCTAAGCAAGAACCTGAAGCTAGGAGTTATGTCCTCTGTTTTTCTTTGAGTACATTGTAAAAATGTTCTAGGAGAGGTTGGGGTCTGGTGACACAGTGTGCAGTGTGTTGCTGTTTTCAGAAAAGCAGATTAAAACAAATCAAAATATATGAAGCACTGGGTTAGGAGCTGGGAAGAGTCACAGTATGGTAAGTTAAGTGAAGCATATGCTTGGCTGAAGGACAGAACTAGACAGGCTCCAACAATCCCAATTTAAACTTGATAGTTTACCAATTAGTAAAGCTTAAATCTGAACCAGTGGCACAAAAATCAAAGAAGTTATAAGATTTTTCATGAGAATCCATCTCTGGATCCTGAATTCTCAATTACTCAGATTACTGTACTAAACTGACCTGAGTTTTCTCAGAGTATGAGCAATATCCTTCCCAAATGCATGTTCAGACATGGTGACACAGTTCTGAATTGGATTGCTCCATAAAGGTTATAACCAGCATATTTACCAAATATTTGTAGTAAAAGCTGTAACCACTATTATCATGGCAATCTTCTCCCACCCCCACCTTAAAACTGAAAACTCTAAATAGCATGAAACAGGAAATTTCACAATGCATTGTTCAGGTAGGTGAGATCTGTTCAGGGAGGAGTACACAACACACTAATTTGTGGGTACCATTACCATAACTCACAAGTGTCTTTTTTGTTTTAATAAAGTGCATTTCTTCTTCCTTGCTTCCTTTAAGAGCACAGAAGAGGAAAACTCATCGCAACTGTAGAGGAAAACACAACAACACAGGACACAACAGTCAATTAAAGTTATGTCCATAGACCCTAATTACCTGTATTTGGAATGGCTGACAAGTACAGCAGAAGTACTGAGCTAGACAGTCTGGCAGGAGGAAACATCAACATTTCATAAATTGGCCCCATTACTGTCATGTTGCAGAGCTCCAGAAAAATATTTTTCTGAGCTTGTAGTGAGTAGGTTCTTCAACAAATACACAAAACAAAAAATTATTATTTCCATAATGAAAAGTAAGTTTGAAGTATGAGGCCATAGATACTAGAAAACAGAGGAGTAGGCCTTCAAAAGAGAAATTCTCTTTACAAATTAATTACATGCTAGTTGTTGAGGCCATAGAGGCAAAATGGCAATTTATATTTAGCTGGTTTGTTTTCAGGGGGGCTTGGGAGGGTTTTTTTAATGTCTCCAATGTGATAAACAATCCTGGTTCAAAACCAGTCTTGCCACTTCCTTCCCACCTGTACACAAAACCTGGTGTGAGCATATGTCATGGTGGTAGGATCATATTGATTCAAAACAGGAAATGAGAGTGAGACAATACCATTTTACTTAGACACCTTAGTTTCTTTTTAACAGAAAATAATAAGTTTTTGAACATACTCAGTACCCAGTTCCTTCCTGTGCAAGTTCTCTCTCTAGAAAGGCTGCATCTCACTTTGCTCTCATGTGTTGTGCAAGGCTCACCTAAGCCAACTAGCTCTCCTCAGGGCCCACTGAATGGAACTAGGAGATGGGCTGTGCTTCTGTATTCCTTCATGCAGAGAAGAGACCTGAGGCCAGACTCAGCATGTAAGCTGTAGAATGGCTTGGGTTGGAAGGAATCTTTAAAAATCATTTGGTTCAAGCTTCCTGCGATGAGCAGGGACACCTCGACTATCACAGGTTGCTCAGAGACCCATCAAACCTGGCCTTGAATGTTTCCAGGGATGGGGCATCTACCACCTGTCTGGAGAACCTGTTCCAGTGCCTCATCATCCACATTGTAAGAAGACTTCTTCCTTATACGTAGTTGGAAGCTACCCTTTTTTAGTTTACAACCATTACCCCTTGTTCTACTGCAACAGGACCTGCTAAAATGTTTGGCCCTGTCTTTGTTTCAAGCCCCTTTCAGGAAGGAAGACTGCTCTAAGGTCTCCCTGGAGCCTTCTGTTCTCCATGCTGAAAATCCACAAGTCTCTCAGCATCACTGTAGGATTGCTCCAGGCCTCCCGACTATCTTTCTGGCCCTGTTCTATCCCTGTTCCAAATGGTCCATGTCTTTCCTCTGCTGGAGATCCCAGAGCTGGACACAGCAGTCCAGGTGGGGTCTCCCCAGGGCAGAGGGGGAGAAGCACTTCCCTCAAACTGGTGGCTTTTGATGTAGCCCAGCATGAAGCTGGGTCTGGATGAACTGGATTAGCAGCTCAATTGCCCAGCACTCAGCAAGGGGCAACTCTGTGAGGAAGGACCAGCACAAAAGTAGGAATGGTGCTGTGTCCTGAACGTAGCAAAGTGCCTTTCTGCAACCAAGAATCAGTTGCTCCTCCAGGTCCTTGTGGAGGGTGAGTTACCTGAGTGTCTGTTTAACTTTGCTAAAAGGAAGTTTATAGAACTCTGAACTAGGGACATTTTTTCCGGTTTTGAGCCTTGATTCTTCTGTTTCAGAGTCATCCACTCTCTCTTTTCGTCATGGAGGATCATCCCCCCATTGCAGTTAGACATCGTACTCTGCCCCAAACTTCTGTTTTCCCTGCATTTGTTTTTAAAGTCTGGCATTGTCAGAGTTGTGGCTGGGATGTGAGGATTGTCCCCTGGCTGTGGGCTGGAGGTAGCCAGCTCAGTGGCAAATTGGTGTCAGCACCACATGAGCCACAGTGAAACTACCCGAAACTGAGCATATGCAGACTTTTAATGAGCTTGTCCAAACTGCAATCAAGATGCCTGGCAAATGCTCAGAAATCAAGACTTTCCAGGCCAGAGCCACTGATCTAGTAAAGCTAGCACTGGAATGGTAGAAAACACATATGCCTACATCTCTCCAAAAAATTTGCAGCTTAGCTTTCCAGCTTAAGCTGCTGGTAGAGACAGATATGAGTTCAAGAATCAAAGACTTTTTGTGCTGACATGGGCAGAAGTTTTGCATGGAGCATCAAACATTGAGCTGTGGGTTCTAGCACACAGGAATGTACTTGGACACTGCCCAGCTCCTCTGCAAGCACCTCCCTGTGCACAAAGTATTTGGGGCGCAGGCTCTCACAGTTGTGGTGTGTGAGCCTGACAGAGTGAAAATAACGGGATTTCCACTGAGTATCAGCAAAGCTGGCAAATGGTCATGTCAGTAGTTGAATTGCTTGCAAACTGAGGAGGAAAGGGAGAAAGTCCTGGTAGGATAAAATGTGATCAGAAAAACAGCTTGCTGCAAAGCAGTTAAAACACAGGCTTATGACTCCTGGGAAGTGAAAGAAAAGCTGAAAATACAGCAATTAAGACCTTTATTTAGCAGTTAACAGGCAAGTACATGCAACACTGTGCCTTTGCACAATCAAGTTCTAACAAGTTAAGAGATATCCTTCAAAAAAAGCACTGCTGTACTGTACTCACTGGGATGCATGAGAGTGTTTGTTGTTCCTGTTTTTGAACAAAGGTTGATGGAATTGGATTTGTGAAATGGGATGTGACATGAGAGGAGCCATCACTCGCATGAAGGGGTTTTTTAGAGTGGCATCATAAGAACAGTCTTTTGTCAGCACAGCACTCCTTTTCTTTGTTTAGGTTTTTAAATTTAATCACTGCTATGGCTGCAGATGTTCATGAAAGAGTGAATCAGAAATTACACAAATGTTTAGGTTTTCATGCTTATTCTCTTCATACTTGTCAGAACAAAAGGAGGGCTGAGTGTTTGCCTGCAATGCTTCCCAGCAGCTTTATTGCTGTTGCAGTGCCCATCCTTTCAAAGGAGCAATTTGACCTATCCCATTATTTCTGTCACTTTTCTTGGTTTAGGATCTGAAAGACAAACAATACTTGTAGGTTGTTGATCCTATCTTCTTTCAACACAATGGAAAGACAGAATTGAAAGAATCTCAGCTAATTTCATCTCATGAAGTCTTCTGGCTTTCCTAATCTCTTTCTATGACACAGAGAATGGAGAAACACTAGGCCCTAAATTAAGGATAGGATAAGTTAAAACCCTTTCAATGTCAAAAGCAAACAAACAAAATGAGGTGACTATAAATGAAAGCAAGAAAAAAACCAGAATGGTATAACAGCTGTTGATGTGGTTAGAATAAAGCCAATTATTCTATGAGAAACAATTAAATCAAACAATTAAGCAGGAGGTTGGCATAAGGCAGCTAAGTAAAGCCTAGGAGTATGGGAAAGCAAGCAGGTTAAGCAGGTTCTGCTGCTGTCTCAATATCCCTCAGGTGCCTATGGATAATACTAGGCTTGCCTTGCTCAAGTTTCATTTGAGTTACATCAGAGATGCCAAAAGCTGGTGTTGTACTTAACGGAACACCCCCCTTCCCTCCCCAGACTTCTGTTATTGATGATTGTGATGACAGAGAAGTCTTTAATAAATGTTTTCTTGCTCAGATTACATATATGAGCAATGGCCAAAGAGAATTCTGTGGGAATACTGACCTGAAGTTCCTCTCCTGCAGTTGGGAGAGAATCTTTACAACTAGATCTTGTCTACTCACTTACTCATTTGGTTCAAGATTTTCATTACCAATGCAGTGATTCCTATATTTCAGAAGGCAAGGTGATCATACACAGTTAAAAACTATTCCACCAGAGTGTAATTTGTATTATCTAACTATGTTTAATATGTATGCATTTGTGAAACAAAAGCACCAGTTCTCATGCTTGTTTTAAAAAAGGCCTATCAAGAGGTTTTAAATAAATATAGATAGATATCTAATAAGGAGAATAAAAGAAACAAGATAGTTTTAAAGGAGCATTTGCATACTGAATATGTATAGAGATTAAAAATATTGACTGTGTACAGGGAAAATTCATGCCTTCTGATTATCTCCACAAATGTTAGATTATCTAAGCATCCACCTCCATTCCTCACTATATGAGAGAAATTTACTGATTCATTTTAGGTTTATAAACCCTTCTTGACTGGAACACAATGTAAGATAAAGCACCTAATGTTTTCATAGGATCTTCTGTTCCTTTCCCAATCAATATTTTCCTAATATTTTTTAATATTTTCTGCCCCGAGTCTCATTCAGTGTTTTATTCATATGAATTAGAGTTACTTTACCTTTACTTCCCATAGCCAGACCTGTAAAGGCTAAATAAAAAAAAAAGAAAAAATATGCGATGGGTTAAAATGAAAACAATATATACATGTTCTAATTAGTGTCTACTCCCTTTAATTTGCCTACAGCTTTCCTATTGTAAAATTAGTTGCTTATGCCTTTTTATTAGGGATCCATTCATCAGAAGGTGCATTGGGCAAAATTTGTTGATCACAAAGTTTTTGCAGTACCATGAAAGACAATCCCTGCTGCAGGTGTAGATCCCTGGTGGTTTTACATTAAAGAGTCATCAATGATGGTCATATAGGGTCTGGAAAGGCTTAGTATTCAAAAGTCATCTGGAGAAATAAAAGATAACTGTAATCCCTATTAGTAGGATGGGGAAAATTTCTTCTGTTTCAGGGACTCAAGGGTGCTATTAACAGCTAAACCACAACTTTTGCATAATTTTGATGTTGGAGTTGTGCTGTACACCAATTCTCCCATGTTTACAGATGAGGAAATATTTGTTAAAAGAGAGTGTTTAAAGATAATGAATTTATGCTTATAAAGTATCAAGATTTCTGAGAAGGATTACACATGACAAGTACTTGAGATATATCAGTATGCCTTGTCCCAAATGCCCGGCTATTNCACTCAATAAGCCCCTCTGAATTTTCCAGAACAAAGCGGGGACATTTGGAGTGACTGATGGAGCCCCAGGGGTGGCAACCAATGATTGACAAATGACAATCGAGGGGAAAAGACCAAAGGTGAGGTATGGGGAAGGGGTACACAGAACGAACCATTTAACAGAACTTAACAATAATCAATAAACCTGAGAAAGCTAAAAATGCACCACCACAGAGATATGTCAGGTTTCTCATGACAGTATATTAAGTTGTAAAATGTATTTTAGAAATGAGTTAATTTTTTTCTGGGAAATATTGAATTTTAAGATAAAGCTTTCTATGACAAAACTGTTTATTTTCCAATTTTAAAATACTCCCTTAAAAAAAGTAACAACAAACCAACAACAGCAACAAAAAAAATCCCCAAAACCAAAACAAACAAACAAACAGACAGAACAATTTGGGCAAAACATTTAAAATATTTCTTTGATCTTTTGAGAATGAACAGCCTGAGATATTATACTTGAGTTTGTAGCTGAAGGTAAGTTTGTTATACCATTAACCTAAGGTTGCTTATGCTTATAATAAAATAAAAATCATCACAAGATACTACTGCATGGGCCTTCAACCTCAGTGTTGTATGTAATGCACCTTTTTTTCTGAGACTAATGCTATAGCTGTCTGCAGTATTCCTGACAAGTTCTTGCCTAATCTTTCCTTAAAACTTTCCATTTCAGTTCAATCACTTTTCAAAAATGTCAGAAATTATCATCCTACATTTGGAAAACTTATTTAAATAATTTAATTTGATAATTTAAAAGAATGGCCTAAGGGTTTGCATGTGTGTGTGGGGAAAATACAAGCAAATACAATATATTAAAAATTTGATAAGAAAGCAGATCATATTTTAGATCTCCATGTCAACCCATTTAAAAACTGGCTTATCAGAAATCTTAGAAACTGCAGCATATAATAACAAAATCCTGTTACATAAAACTTTGACAAAGACAAAAAAAGAACCATCATGCATTTTGTTCTGAAAGTATCATAGAATTTTAAAAAACTTTGGAATATTAATTTGAATTTAGATCACATCTTAGTGAAATAATTTAGTTATGAGGTTCTATATAATAGCTGTCTTTTTCTATTAAGTCTTTATTCTAGAAAAAAAAATTGAAATTGGAATAAGGAGAGGATGAGATTTAAAGAAAGAATCCTCTTTTTTCTTGCATTAGCCCTCCATTTCATTTTTGTGAACCTGAAAATAGCATTATGGTAGACCCCAGGAAGTGCTGAAATACAAGTATGATTTTTTTAAGATATAGATTAAGTTGTATTTGCTAAATATTTGTGCAGAAACACTAAGTGAGAGATAATTCACATCCTTTATAAATTCTATGGCTTGTTGTCAACAGCTGTTAATCTGAGATGAAGCTCACAGCAGGGGTGGAATGTGCAAGCTGTAATGGTTCTGCCAGCATCGAGTGTGTAGGAGGTGTTTAAGAAAGAGCCAGCTCTAGCAGTGTTGGCACAGGGTGCCTCGCTTTGTCTGTTTTTCCTTAATGATGCTCTTCAAATTACTTGGAAGCTCTTCCCACACATAATTAACCAGCGTGTTCCAGGACAATTGGATGAGGACTAGTCTGTATTATGGTCCCTTACCCAAAACTGTATTTCCAAATTATAAGAATTGCTTCCTGAGCAGGACCTTGACCTTTAAGACATATGTACCCTATGCTCAACATAATGCAAACATATGCCTTGCATATTAATGTGTGAAAGGCACGTTGTTCGCCTACTAGTCTCTCATGCCACTCAAGGTGTGTCTTACTAGTTCCAGCTTGCAGCAGCAAAGGGTTTTCATTGATATGCTACAGGGTGCTAAACCAGTTCTCACTATATCTGCAAATAAACAAGCATGAGTACAGATATAGATGCATATTTTGTCCAAGTGGAAGCCATCACATAATGCTAATCCTCAGAAGTGACAGTCTCAACTTCTCTGTGTGCTGTGCTTTTAGAAGAATATCCACCTATCTCATTTTGTGTAGTATAGGAACACAGCTTTCATTTCACAATCAAAATGTGGCAGGGAACCCTTCCAAACCTTTACAGGAGTGTGAAACCTGGACACTGGGAATTAGTAACTGCTCAGTGAAAACTCCAACTTATTAATGCCTCAGGAAAATTGTGATCAACTGTTCTCTTTCATACTCTGATCAACACAGTAGCATTGTAGAGAAGTACAGAAATACACTAGGGGTGAAATGAGACCAAATCTGAGGTGAACCATGGTCCTAAATTCTATGTCAGTCAGCAGTGTTGTGTTAACTTCCAAAGAGGTTCACGATGATCTCTAGGAATGCTGACAGGAAAAATATATCCTGTAGGCACCTATAGCTCCACTGTGATCCAGAGTTGCAGACCAGAGGGGATCACTGACATGAAATAAGTTTGTCACTGTAATGCAAGTCATTGATCTTCAACAGATCCTCTTCTGCTCAAAGTCTAGGACAGTTCAGAATCAATATACAGAATTGTGTACTTAAATCCTTTATATAAAACTCCTTCCTTTCCCATCAACTCTCCATTGAGAGGTTTTCTATTACCTTGATAACTCCTCAAATTCTTTCTTATTTTAATTCATTGCCTTTTCATGAGAGCTATGACTTAACAATACCTTCACATCCATTTAATACAGTATCGGTCTCTCTTTTTTTTCCGATGATACCATAATTACAGCTTTCCCATTTGCACAAAGGTATGTGTTAAGGTCTTTAGACCTCTTATAAAATGAACTTTTCTCATTAAGCAATGAGTTTTAAGTATACACAGCCATCACTCAGTTGTCAGGGTAATGGAGGATTTGAGAAAACAAGATAAAACACAGATAATAGCAAGGACATTAATTATCCTGTGAATATGTTTAGTACATTCTCTCCTCATAGCTTCAGAAGTCCTGTTTATCCAGTTTTTGCTCAAGAGATGAGTACATTTACATAGCAGCAGGCAGAGTTCAACCTTTTAGAATCAAGCCCTTTTTATTATGCATTTTATGGACAGTTCTGTATGTCATATGTTGTAATGCATGGGAGAGGAAGGAATGGGGAAAGTGTGATTAATATATACAATTTAGTTAACACACTCAGAAGAATTAAGTTCTGAAACCTCCAGTCACTGTATCTCTTCCTTTAGTACTGGTCCTGCTGTTTCTAATGTAAAAGTCATGTACATATGCCCAGGTAAAAATTAATATATGTCATTTGATTTCACGTGAACTAATTTGCTGTTTGCAACTATGTCTCCCATGAGGAATTCCTGGGAGCCAACAGTGCTGTCAGGAGGCACCTGCTCCCTGACCTCTTTGACCACGAGGCACATGCTTTCATGGCATCTTTCACTGATTCACAGTGTTGCAGGGCTCCCATTGGATGGTCACGTTTTGGGCAGAGCATGATGCTCTGGCTCTCCATAGAGAACTCAGATATTGAACTACTCACAACCCTCAATATGCTTCTCACTGAAGTATCTTCATCTGTCAGTGTTGCTCCTGTGTCAAAGATCAAGATTCAGTCAAGACTGGGTGATTTTTTTTTCTCTGAACAATGTAACTACTTCCCTAAGTGTAAATTCTGGGTTTCCTCAACAAAGCCATGAGCTTTGGCCTGTATTCTATTCATGATTTAGTCTGTTATCATGGATTACATTAGCCTCAAAAACTTGTAAGGCTGGATCTGCTGCCTTAATATCCAGCATAAACAGAACAGATGACTGGGGATACAAGCATCATAAAGCCACCTCGAGACATTCAGAGATTAGCATCTTTGTGGGTGTGGGTTTGTGGGTCTCATCTTTTTCAGAAAAATGTCAGTATTTTACACAGAATGTTGTTCCCTGGATATTTCTGATTTCTTGTTTCATGTCAGCACAGGTATAGGTGCCTGAATGTGCTTTGTTAAGGGCAAGGCCATCTGTTGACAGAAGTAAGACCATTTTCTGGCTAGCCAGTACTCATCATTTACAGTTATATCATGGATTGTTCTTTATGCATCCATCAGCCTATGTATTTCCAAAGAGTGTCAATTATGCTTTTACTGATCCACTAAATGGGATTTTAGCTGTCTTTAATCACCTTAATGTGCTTTGCTTAGTCAACATCCAGACCCAAGAGTATTAGATAGATCTGAACATGGTATCAAGCACTAGTGTGTGATTGCCCACACCACACAATTGCTGGTGTATTACCTGCTGCATGCACACTGGTGCATGTTAAGCTCTAAGGACACAAGCCATGAATGATGTGCCATTTGCATGCAGGGCCAAAGGACAGCTTTGTGCACACTATATTTAGCAGTACATACATAGTCAAAGAATCTGACAGTGATCTGCTTCCTTCAGCCACTAAGTTTAACTGATCACTATTACAAGACAACTAAGACAATAGCTGGATCCAAACAGTGTGATCTGTAGCAGTTCAGTTCCCAACATCCACAGCCTCCTCTCCTAAAATTAAAAGTGTTTCTTTTATTTTTCATCCACAAAATGCTGTCAGCACTGGAGGAGGAGAGGGAGAGAGGAGCTTTTAAGGAGGATCAGGACCAGCACGGGCTGCCCTTGTGGCCAGGTCAAAGCTCTGGTTTTGATCTTCTTGCAGTTTGCTCTTGCAGGTAGAGGATGCTTGTTTTCCCCTTACAAACGTGCTCACCCTGGCTCCCAAGTGACATGTTCTCGTTATTACTTAATAAACTTAGGTCACACATTGTCACAATTTAATAGTCAAAAAATGCCAAGAGACTGTGTCTGATAATGCTATGCCAAACAAAAGATCCTGGCCATGAGTCTGGTTATACAGAGACAGTGAGCTGACAAGCTCACATTGAGGATGCTGGTAAAAGTATTCACTAATCTTTAGCCAAGAAATGTTTTTTTAGAATAGCCTGCCAAAGCACAATTAAGTATTCCCTTAAAACTACAATGTAAATGAGCAAAGTATCAACATATATCCTGTCAACTTCAAATTGGTTTAGCCTCTTCATTAAAAAGCCACGCAGTGAAATTAGTGTTTTTTACATAAGCCCAAGTGAAATAAACCAGCACTGTTGTACTAACATTTAGTTCTTTGAGAGAACATGCTTTCAATACAGAGGTGCTTAGTATTAGATTTGTATTAATTGTATTGTCATCCTCTACCATTCTATTAATACGGATTCAGATTCAGTTATTTCGTCATTTTACTCACAGTTAATAATTAATTTTCAGGCCTGACATTCTCTGGTAACATAACTCAGTCTTGCAAATACTATAGAGCATTATTTTTATTTTATTTCCACAATCCCTTGATCAATATCTAAATATTTATATAAAACAGCTTGTTCCCATGATAGATCCTCTCCAATTGAAGTTTACAGCTCAAAAGACTCATCATCTCAATAACTACTCAATAAACATTTATTTTCACTTGTATGACTACCAAAACCTTGCCACAGAAACTAAATACAGTAAATGTGATAAAATATACTTCTTTCATTCTCAAACCTGCTGTGAACAATATCAGTGGAGATTTGCTAATGACAACTCTTTGATTTCTCTTTCTCTTCTTCTTAACAGCATGTGAGTTGCAAATCAGAGATCCTTTGTTACGAGTTAATATTTTGCAGCAAAATATGTGTGAACAAGAGCTGAACATTCATGCACTTTTCGGTTTAGGTGGGGCTTCATTCCACAAGTTCTGATTAAAATAAATGCTGCAGAAATATGAGTTGTGTTGAGTGTTACACACCAGGAGTCTGAGCATGAACTGCTCAAATATCAGGAGATCATCTAGTAAGGCTGCAGTGACAAATGAAATTTGAATGGGTGGTTTTTTTTGGTTTGGTTGGTTTGGTTTTTATCTTTTAATTTATATCCACTGTTTCCAGTATTTCCATGTGGCCAGAACTTTGTGAAACCACTCCAGAGAATCATGCTCTGAAAGTTATGGTGAATCCAACTGCCTGGTATTTTTGTGTCATTTCTGCAACTAGGCTGCTGCTCTCAAGGGTGCTGGATGCTAGATTAATCTGTTTCTGAAGAAGAGAGTAGGGTATTTCTGACAGTATCTTCTTTCATAATAGAAAAAACATAATGCTTTGCTCATCTGGCAGAACTAGAGGATTTACTTCTTCTGTCTAACAGACAATGTCCCAGCCCGTTGAACAGAGCAGGAATTATATCCTATTTAATTGAAGCCAAAAATTTATTCTAAGCTGAAAGGACACATCGAAGTGAGACCAAAGTTCAAGCCTTCATGCTTAGCTACTTTTAGCCTTTTCCAAAGGCCAAAATTTATTTCAGAAAGATTTTTATTGAATTATTTCAATGTAAAAGATATGGTTTAAATTGAACATAAAATATTTATTATTTATACCTACTCTGGGGTTTTGGCTTAAGAACTCATTGGTTTCTATTCATCATAGCATATATTTTGCATTACTTCACACATGCTTTTCTGCTACTATTGCAAAAAGTCAGATGTAAAATCCATCCATGATTTTGGATTGTTTTGCATTTGGAGCTTGATTTTGGGTGCTCAGTGGCCTGAATTTTGCAAAGGATTCATAGTTGTCAGGTAGGACACTGACATTTGAAAGAAGACTTATTGGCCAGTTGACTCCTGAACGTTTTCACAGTCATGTTACAGAATAGGTTGTGTAATTGCAGTTTGCAAAGAAGTCTGCTGTTAAAAAGTCATATTTTTATCCATCAATAGACATTCAAAACAAAAAATAAATTATAACTAAACAGTACTATATGCAAAAAGACAGCAAGATTTCTAAATGTGATTAGCTAAGCATGGTAACGTACACAAGTGGACTAGAGTGATCCACGGCTCTTTCACATGCTAAGCTAATAAATCTGCCCAAATACAATAAAGGAATTTGACTAAAAGCACTTCTAGTCATTATTGGTGTAGAAAGTCATCAGTCTGGAAAGATATACCAAATGTAACATAATTCATAAAACCAGACTAAATGGTTTTTTGGTTTTTTTTTAAAGGAAGTTTCAGAGTGTGTTTGTTTTCCATTTCCATAGAAGCTGTTGCCTAGTTTAACAAGTGCCTTTCCCCCTCCTGGGGATCCTTCAGGGATACACAGTTAATTAGAGTGGATGCCATTGGGACTTCTATCACAGCTTGTGATTTCCCCTGTTCATTTTGCACCTCACAAGGCAGAATTCCACAGGTAACTTGAAAAACCCAAGTGTTTAGAGTCTTGTAGGAAAAATATGCCTCTTCTTTAAAATGCCAAAGACATGGAAATAGAGATGAAAAAAAAAAATAATTCATCCTTCTGATGCATGTTTTTGTTACATTACACATGAAATTCAATTGTAATTAGTTTAAACTCACTTCAAGTTTCATTGTTGGCTCAACAGAAAAATAATATAACACTAAATTTTTCATCTGTAAGAGTGTTTCTTTGCATGTATCTCTCAATTTATATCACACTTTTTTTCTCTTTTTTAGTCAGTTTACATTTTTCAGGAGTTTCTTTCTGAATGGAGTACAAAAATAATGTCTATGCCAGCATTTACAAAACAAAACAAAAACTTAAATACTGTATAAAATTTGTTTGTAAATCATAGGAAGGATGGTTAAAGTTAAATGTTGTATATATATTCTACAAAGTCACTTCCTAATTTAAAAATTACTAAATCTCCAATTGTGACTAATTTGTTTAGAGAAGGGAGCAGAACTTAGATACTGAGACAACAGCTTCTTGCTGTGAACTTCATCCAGTGGAAGCTGTTACCAGTTAAGATAGCATTTAGCCAGAAAGAGTAATAAGGGCTCAGTTTTGCAAAAACTCCAGAATGAATCCCAAGTTACTTCAATCTCAGAGTCATGAATGCTTTCAAGCAAGCTAGTGCCAATTCCCAGCAGACAAATATTGCTGAGGAATACTTAGGAACAGTAAACTGTAACACTCTTTAATTTGAAGAGGTAGTCTAGTAGAAAAAATCTCATTTTCTCTGTGTTCCTCTTCTTTCTTCAAAAGCGTGGTCAGGACAAGAGTGCTTTATTCATCATCCCTCATTGCAGCAGGATCTTCTTGTACTAGGAAAGGTAAAGAGACCTCTATTAATTTACAATTCAAATGAGAGGTTACTTGATCTGTTTTGAAATGACAGGCATTAGGAAAACCTTATTTCTGTGAGCTTTAGTTGTGTGAGCCTTAGTTACACAAGCAGAGAAGACCTGAAGTAGACCCTTCAAAAGCTCCCGACCTGCCTGGCTCAGGGCATGAGTTGGCAACTTTACTCTTGGAATAAGTAAATCTTCATCTTTGTTATGATATACACACAAATGTTGTTTCACCTAGACTATATCCAAAACAACCCACCTCCTTATCCTTCTGGCCCTACAGGAGGTAAGTCTTGGAAATTAAAACCAAGGTTTTAATACAGGCAGATTGTGTTTGAGCATCAACATGTTTGAGTTTACTTGTGACATCTATCTCCACAATTTAGTTCCCTCAATCCTGCTCTCATCTGAACCTTTGCAGTGGCAAATCAGGCTATTCTGGGGTGCTGTACCTGCAGGAGGTTTTGAATACAGCATTCTGCTCTTCCAGAAACGCTGAAAGTTTAGAAACTGAACCACAACCATTAAAATTAATCACAAATTCATAATTATCGGTTGTGACAGATACCATATGCACATCAACAGAACTTATATAAATGAAGAAAATACACAGGAAGATTTAAGAATAACTGTTTTCAAAAAGTATTTAATAATAATATTTTCAAAATATATCTGATAAATATAATGCAGGGGGTAGTTTCTCTCCACTGGATATTGTTTAGTTCTTTGGAACCATGTGAGATGCAAAGCAAACCATCCAAAAGACTTGCTGCAGGCATTCCTTTCTTCACTCTCCACTGTGAAATATTTTCAGCTCTTGGCAGGAAGTCTGACATTTGCATACAGAGGGAAAGAAAAAAAGTTACAATTCAATACATTAAAATACAAAAGGAAGAAATGAGAGTTACCAAAAAAAAAAAAAAAAAGGAAAATTAGTGCATGTTAGGTTTCAGTCTTTAATATGTGATGGACTGATGCTACAAGAAAATAGATGAAGTTAACTTTGAAAATCATCTTGTTGGTCCACTTGATTTAGAAAAATAGCAAAGTCAAATAATTGATTTAGAAAGATAGCAAAGTCAAATAATTAAACCATTTCAAATCATGCTCAAATTTCCTAGAATTGTGGTATCTAGGCAGTGAAATCTGGATTTTGTTCTTTACTAAGTAGAGTCCTTCAGGACATGCTGTGACTATTTCTCAAAGTACTACAATAAACAACCTTTCCCAAAACAACAAATACTATCAGCTGCGAGAAACATCTGAGCAAGAGATGACTAAAGTTCCCAACAAAACTAAAAAAAAAAAAAGAAAACAACAAGAGCGAAAAATCAAAGTAGAACATCATTTCATAACTCCAATGTAAAAAATACAGAACATAAATATTTAGAAAGTTGATTATTCTCAAGAGGTCAAGTGGAGGAAAGTCAAGTCCTCGATAAATATCAAAAACAGTTAAGCTGGTTTTCAGGGCTATTAAGAACTGAGAACAAAACAGAAATTTCATTGTTTTCTGCCAGTTTGTGGATGTTCCCACACATTTTAAAGAATCAGTAAAATCCTGACAATCTATATTAACAATATAAATCAAGAGGGTAAAAATCTCTGAAGATGTGAGAGACCTTGAAGAGTTACTAAAAAGATTAAAACTCAAGGGCAGAAGGCAACAAAAAGGTTGTGAAAAAGATCCAGAAAATCACAAACAGCAGAGATTTGGAGGAACTGAGTAGGGATGGATACTTCACTATTTGTCACAATATCTTGAGGGCAGCTAATGAATCTTAGTTTGTGAGGAACAGCAGGACTAAACTAAATGGCTTGAAAGATAAATAGGAAGAATAGAAAAAGAACATCAGAGTTTTAAAATAATAAAATCACAGGTACATCTCCTCTGCACATACCCTTTCACAAAGGCATTGAAGCACGTAATAGTATGGGGCAGCCTGCAGGTAAAAGAGAGCAAATGACCTGCAGGAGACTCAGAGTCATGTGAAACCAGCTAAAAATAACAGGTGTCTGGGACAGCAGCTCAGTACTGTTCCTACCATCCATATCAATCTATTCCCAGCAGTCCTCCAGGCAAGGCAAGACTAGGTTTTAGGCTGCAGCAACAATCAGACAATGCCCAGGAAAATCTGAGGAGCTGAATGAGCCAGGAGTTATTTGCATTATACAGCCTGGATAGATGTGGGCTGTTTGGACAAGGGAAGGATGTTTAGCTGTGGCAAGCTGTGTTACCCCACTTTCCCTAAGGGCCATGTCAGACCCTAATTTTGTATAGATCTATGTGATCACAGGGATTCCTATTAAGGTTTTGGTAGAGCAGAAGGTCTGCTTACCTATTACCAACTTGGAAGAAGCTGGACAGGGGATCCCCAAGACTACAAAATCATTAAGGATGTAAGATGAAAAGCAGACAAGAATACAGCCAGGACCTCAATATAATGTTATAGCACCTGAAAGAGAGCTTGCCCTGTTGCTTGTCCTTGAAGCTGTGTGTGTCTTGTCACTATAGAAAAGAAAACTAGAGCATAGAGGGATTCAGCAGTACTGTCTGAGTGGAAATAAAACTTACACCACTGTTCTTAAGGCAGGTACAAGAAGGATGGGTATGAATTGAAAAGACCCACATTTTCATGGCTGATGGGATCTAGCAAATGGGTTATTCTTTCCCTCCAAAAAACAAGGTTGTGGGGTTTTTCTCTGTCTTAGGCTGCATTTGGTCCTGCAAGTGTCCTAATCATCCCCCTAAGAGAGGAAGTCAGAAGCCTGGGCTGCTTCCACACTTTTTCTCCTCCTCTTTAAGACCATGCAATGACATAATTCTTACTAGAGTCCATACACAACGTGTGACTTCTTGCCTCAGTTATGTCAACATTGCCTTTACACTGGCTGAATATCAGTTAGTTATACCACCTTCAGCCATAATATCTCTAAGTGTTTCATGAATCCAAGGTGCAACTAAGAGGATGGGTATTTTTGAGAATATATATCTTCCTATAGGTATGAAAAAAAATCATATAGACAGTAATTTCTGCATCAATGTTGTGTTCCTATTTAAAATTTAAAGCAACAAGAAAAGAAAATGCAAGCCTTTCTTGGAGCCTCCACCCAAAAATTGATGGTCAGCAGAAGAAAATCCTGTTTATAATGAGTATATAACAACGATGTTGCAACTTGGGCACATATCTTAGTGTAAAGAATGAAATATTTCTATGCAGCCTGGCAACCACCCAGACTGCTACTACCCTTTTTATCTCTATAGCTTGGACCAAAACTACACACACAACAATCAGGCCACTGATAATCAAACCACTGGGAAGTAGACATTGGGCCTATTATGGGCTCTGCTTTTTGAATAATTTGTTTTTGAAGAGGAAAAGTAACAGTATTTTCCATATTCCATTTTTGATATCAGAATAAGGTCACTTAGTCAATCGTGTCATTCCATGACATGATTTCTCCTTCTTTGATCAAAGGTCAAAAATGTTTAATGGCTCTCAATTTTTAAGTGATCAACACTACTCACCACTGGGAATGGGTTGAATTGAAGCACCCAGAGCAGTTGCACCTTATGCATGACAGGGTTGTCTCTGCAGCCCCATACTCAGCTAAGAAGAGAGTTTTCATCAGAATGGCTACAACTGAATAAAGTAGAATTACAGCAGAGGTTGTGGAACTTCGAGGAGCAAAGTCAGAGTTCTGTGTATGGCCAGCAGGTATCAGCCAGCCATTTCCAGGAGAGATGAACTAAATGAGAAAAGATGCCATTTATGCATGTAACTGAGATTATTTTTTTAAACTAAGATATCTGTTGCTCTTGTGGGTATGATGGTAGGAGTGGACAATAACAATTTAAATGGCTGACCCAATTATAACCTTGCAATATTTTTAAAGAGAGTAACCTAAACTTGTGAAGCTCCTTTGACCCACTCATTTGTCTTTCTTAGTTTCAAAATTTGTATAAAGTGGGAAAGAAAGTTGCATTTTCAATTATATATACTTGAAGTGGATGAATATTGTTGAATTTTTATTGAATTTATTAAGGATACTAAGAGACATGAAGAGTGTCATACATGGAGATTGTGCATCCCAAAGCTGGAGGACCACTTTCTCATATGTCCACCAATTTCAGTAGGTTGTCTCTTTCAAAAAAAGACCTACCAACCTGAGAAATAACTGCTTGAATTTGCTCAAATTGCATCCTTTTAACTTCTTTGGACACCTAAAAAAATAAAGGACTATTCTTTGCAATATGTTTAATGTTCATTTCTACCAATAGGTGCAGAAGAAGTAATGCTCTGAGTATTTTTTATTCTGTGGTGATACAAAACAGCAAGTGCCAAATAACAAGCACACAAACCTTTTGATTAAAGAAGTCAGCAGAGTCCTGTGCTGCTGAAGGAGAGGAGGTGTTAATTACAGACCTCATGGTTATTGACCTGCCAAGAAATAATAAGTATAATATTCAGCTTCAAATGCATTATTTCCTGATTCTTACACCTTCAGATATTTAGACTAAGGTCAACACTTCATGTTAAATTCTGTTTTATCTGCAAATACAAGGGAGAACATAAGGCAATAAAATCTCAAGTCAGTCTTATCAGAATTAGAACTTGTTTAGCTCTTATTAGCATCTATTTATTAATAAAATATCCATATAACTAAAGACAAAAGCAAGCTTGAAAGAGACATGACACACAAAGAGAAGCCAGTAGAGCACCAGTCAGTAGTATCAGTTTTCATCCATGTGGAGCAGCAAGTCCAGCACTGGTTCAGGTGGGAAGTGCTGGTCCCAGTGGCCAGCTGCTGCCCCAGGGATCAAAGGCTCAGGTTAGGACAGGACTTAAGTGCCAGCCTTCCTTACCTGTTTTAGAGAAATGCCACTTCATTGTGACAGCAGTTGAAGGCTCCTACATTCCTCCTGAATGATGTGTTTGAGTCTCTGGGCACTGCTAGTGAGTACCTTCAGTAGTGCTTCCTTGTTGGATGCCCTTTGCACAGGTAAAGGCTTCCTCTACCCAGACCTGTTTGACATTCAGGAGAGGCTCCTATGCGCTCAAGTCCCTTTGAGATGTCAGTCCTGACTCCTAACATCTCTTACACTGATTGTAACAGCCATGTGAAGTTTAGTCTGTATTTGAGTAGACGAAGACTTGTCACTGAAACTCTCTGCGAATTTCTGTACACAGCCTATATTAATGGGATTAATTTGAAGTCGTTGCAGCAATCTAATAGTTAAACTTCCAATCAAAGTGACATTACCTCCAAGACACTTCCAGAAGATGATTAATGTCATGTGCTGTGTACACCTCTCAGATCCTCTTTTCTCTCTCTTGATCACAGAAGGAGCCTGACATAGTCTAAAATAATAAAAGAAAGAAAAAAAAGGAAGGAAAAAAAGAGAAGAATTTAGTGTTAAAGCTATTTAACTTGACATTTTGGTTTCTTATAGTTTGTTATGTTTTGTGTATTAATTAGGTTCTTTATAGGAAGCGTTGTTTGTTTTGTTACCCATGGTCATTAATATACTTGGACAAGTTGTCATAAGCTCAATACTAAGAAAAGTCTCTTTGCATGTGGAAACTTAAAGCTGTAATGTCTTACTGGTGCTGATTTCAAATATTACATCTGACTGGAAGCAGACTATTTTAAAGCACAGCTTTTGCAAAAAGCAGAGGAAAGCAGCAGGTCAAACCACATGAGAGTACAGCGAGTGGGAGGGATAGAGCTTTATGCTGATAATTTTATTCTTTCAATGTCGAGTGACTTGCATTATCCTTTCTGCAGCTACAATTCCATTGTGTTTATGTTAGTTAACAAACAGTAGAAGTCAGTTATTTTCCCAACAGGCAAAGGACTTTTTGTGAAGGCCTTTACGTACTAAAATCTAGATGCATTGAGTTACCTTAGATTTGCCTTGAATATTGAAGCCCACATGCAAATTACCTCAGAACTTTCTCTATTGGAAAATGGTCACATAAAGTAATTAAAAATTAGTTATCAGAGATGCTTTTTGCCAATAATTTATTCTGCACTTATTAATAATGATACAGTGAAAGGATTTAGTTAATATATTATTACATTAAATTTAGTAAATAAATATTGCATGTGTCACGTAATTGAAGTCTGAGGTTAGTTCAGATTCAAAGAGGTACTTGAATTCCATTTTTGTTACCATTTCTTGTGTCCTTATGCTGTTCTTCAGCATAGTTTTAACATACTATTATGGATACACCAAAAAAGGGAAGATTCAAAATATTCAGATATAATATGGGAGAATGATTCCCACTGATTTTTAATAAATTTTATACCTAACTATTATTTATGTCTACACAATATTTCCTGAAATTATTAAAATCAAACAAAAGCTAGAATGTTCAAACCCTAGTGAATACAAGCAGACTTGGATTTAAATACAAGCAAGCAGGATTTTAAACCAGCATGCTATTTTGGTACTTTTATAGTCTTCTTGTACATCATATCCAAGCTTTTAACAATAGATATGCCCTTCTGTACTCATGAAAGAAAAAATTTTGGGTTAAGTATTTTTGGTTTTCCTGCCCCAATGCTGAAGTGTATGGAAAAACTCATGCTGAATTTTTTTATCCCTATTTCACATCTAGGACCTAGCACCAGAGAGTTGTGCTTCACTGCCTTGTAAAACTATCTATCACTCCTCTCTGCACCTGGACAGGAGAGAGAAAGTGTAACAAAGGGTTCATGGGTTCATAAGGACTAGGAAAGTTTACTCATCAAATACTGTCATGAGCCAAACAGACTTGAATTAGAGATATTTGAATTTATTACCCACAAAATCAGAGCAGGATTAAGAGAAGTAAAGTAAGACTTTAAAAAGACCTTCCCACCACTCCTCTCTCCTTCTCATCTCTACCAGCTCCCCAGAGTGCAGTGAGATAGAGAATGAGGGTTACAGTCAGTTCCTCACAAGTTGTTTTTGCTGCTGCTCAGGAAGAGGAGTGCTTCCCTGCTCCAGTGTGGGGTGCCTCCCATGGCAAATAGCTCTAAATTAACTTCTCCAATGTGAGTCCATCCCACAAGAGAGTTGTCCACAAACTGCTCCAACATTTGCAGTGGTCACTCCTCCACTGGGTGAAATCTCCAGGCACAGCCTGCCCAAGCATGGGTCACGAGCCCTACCAGGTAATCTGCTCCAGTGTGGACTCCTCTCTCCACAGGTCTACAGGTCCCTACCAGGAGCCTGCTCCAGCACATGCTGGATCACAGCCTCCTCTCAGGCATCCACCTGCTCCAGTGTGGGTCTCCTCCCTGGGCTGCAGGTGGATCTCTGCATCCCCTGGCTCTCCATGGGCTGCAGGGGCACAGCTGCCTCACCATGGGCTGCACCACGGGCTGCAGGGGAATCTCAGCTCTGGCACCTGGAGCACCTCCTGCCCCTCCTTCTCTGACCTTGGTGTGTGCAGAGGTGTTCCTTCACATGCTCTCACTCTGCTCTTCTCTGGTTGCAATTACAACTGTGCAATCACTTTATTTCTCTTCTTAACTCTGTTATCACAGAGGAATAACCACAATTTCTGATTGGCCCAGCCTTGACCATCAGCATGTCCACCTTGGAGCCAGCTGGGATTGGCTCTGCTGGACAGGGAGGAAGCTTCTGGCAGCTTCTCACAGAAGTCACCCCTGTAGCCACTCACCACCCAAACCTGGCTGCACAAACTCAATTCACTACTATATGGCTTGAGATATTTATTCTTTCTCCAGAAGTCATCCCATGCTGTAGTGTCATGAGTTTGGTGATTATGATGCCAGTGCACTTACTACTAGAGGTCTTGCTAAAACCAGATAAATCATACCTGAACTCCCAAAGATCTTCTGGAAGGGTTCCAGTAATATGGGAGATAAAATTTATTTTTATAGTTCTTTGTGGAAGAGATTTTGGAAACCAGAGTAACTTCAACACCTAAGAGCCTAGATTTTACCTGAAAGTACTTGAGAGAACTCCCATGTGCTTCAGCAGTCAGAACGACCACTGGTTATTAGCAATCCACAGTCAACAGAATATGCCCACAGTCTCTCTCCTACTCCATTCTGGAGTGCTGCATCTCAGACAGCAGACTTTATGATGTTAGCAGCTGGCAGAGGCATAAGATTTTTTTGATGACTTGTGTATATACTAATACGTTGATTAATCTCATTCTTTAGGATTCATTGTAGAATTCACCATCCAAATGGAGGTTGATAGATCTTAACAGACAATGTCTCTTTTTTGGGGGTACTTTATATTTCACTAACTACTAAAACCTAGTTGGTGTTAATCTATTGGTAATTTTAAGTGTAAAACCAACCCTCTTTAAGGTCAAGACATCTGAAATGGTAGGAGAAAAAGAAGAGAAAGATGAAGAAGAATGGGATTCTACAGTCTTCATATTCCATAGTAACAAAGGGATTTGTAACAAAAGTTCACAGAGTACATTTCAAGAGAGAATATAAAACATTATACAACATTTAAAAGAAAGTTGGATATGTCAGAAAGGCATTATCAGAAGAAACATGATAAAGGTTAATCAACAGATCCTTTTTCCTTCTTCTTTTTTAATCTGAGACATTTCTAACAGAAAGTGAGGTATTTTACTCTGTACAACCACATTTCCCTCGGAACAGGTTTAGACCCACCCATGCCCAAGTGAGCATTCAGAGCCCCTCCTCTCCTCTAGACCTGAGTCATTGTTGAAATTCCCCTTGTGGTATATAACAAATTCCTAATTTCTTGCAGATACTGCTTTCTCACTATCTATTTATCATAAATTAGTTTCCTGATTTATGTGACTCACTTCATGGAAATTATTTATTTCCTGTTAAATTTTGACAAAATAATGAAGTCAATCATCATACAATTAATTTTATCCAAAGTCTGTGATTTTGATTACATGGTGTTTAATCAAATAAGGAATGATATCTCATAGATATCTCAAACATTATTCGAAGTTGACCTGATGAACAGAGCAACTGGAGAAGCCAGAAAACAGAGCAATAACAGGAGAGGTAGTTGAGACAAGCAAGGCAATGAAGTAAAGGCTGTGATGAAAATTGAGGCAGCTACCCAAAAATGTAAAGCTGCTTGTTAACACTGAGTGAATATAAATTATTCACACAAGAGGTATCACCTGAGACGTCCTCAATTTCCATGTGTTCTGAAAAGTAGGGATAGAGTTGAAGAAAACAGGTATTTGAAGGAAAAGCAAATAAAAGACAAAGTTTCAGATATAACTGAACTCTTGCAGATAGCTGCTGAAAACAATGCCTGGAAAACAAATATGTGTTCTAGAACAAAAGATTTATGAGCAAAGACAAGGTCTGTGGTGGCTGGTAGAGCAAAGAGCTGTTGACTGTCAGATTAGATAAAAGGATTAATCCATGTTATTCCTGCCTTGACACAATCACAATGAGTCACAGAAAGCCACCAATTTAAAAAAAAAAAAAAAAAAAAAATCAAGATGGAATTAATGTTTTCCGTGACAAAATAAACATTCTGAAATACAACAAACTTTGTGCTGCCTTTTATTCTACCATATCTGCAAGCATGGACAGAGAAGAAAATACTTCATGAATAAGCATGAAACTGCTCCTTAAGCATACTCTTATTTTATGTGGTTTTTGCACTCCTGTGTGTACCTCCCAAATACATTTGAGGCATTTTATTTTTCTGGGTAAAGTTCTTTCATTTTCTTTAATTTGTTGTATGTTTGATACAACAGTAGGAGTTTTGTGTTCCTTATTTAAAGACTTCACAAAGTACCCTGTCAAAATACTTGACATCTTCCATAAAGACCTACTTACTTCCCATAAAGACATCCATTCTCATAATTGTTTTGTAAGGATTCTAGAATGAGCTCTTAAACAGCTTTCAATTCAAAAAACCAAACACATCCAAGTAAGTCTGCTAACACAATATAGATATCTTGTGTCAAACCAGGTAATTTCTTTCCATTAACCATCCACTGAACTTTCCAGTTCGATCTATCAAGAGATTCTTTTCTTTTCTTTTTTTTTCTTTTTTTTCTTCCATAGCAATTGACAGCACAAAAGAGAAGATGACAGAGAAAACTGGAAAGTAGCATAGGTTTCAGATCAGAAATTAAGGTGCTTCTCTTTAAGATCTGCAGGGGAAAAGCAAACTTGAAAGAAGAAAATAAGTCATACACAATAGTATGGCCTTTGAAACCAATTTGACCCAACATAATTCAGCAGGAGCTTCAAAGGGTGATTTTAATGATGACCCACTGTCCTGTGAAATAGCAACATAGTTAGCTGGTTAGTTTGCAGAAGTTATTAGTGGATTACTTGAAAGAATCTAGGACTTTTCAGATAATATATATTTGCTAGTTACTGATTCACTGACTGATGACAAAGTGAAGCACACACCAAAGCCATCCACAGACAATTTGGTTTCCTTATGAAACAGGAAGATGCATAATAGGAAAATAATGGGGGAAAAAAAGTTTGTTATTTTCTTTTATAATGAAACAAAGGGAGCAAATGTTGTTTCTGAATAAAAATGTGCTGGCTGTGGTGTTCAAGAAATCTGTTTTTCACGTGTAGTGTTGAGCTTCACTGCCAAGAGCCTTGGAGGACACCTAAGAATGTTGGTAGTTATGTAACCTTTTTAGAGAAACACTTGTGTTTTAACTTGAAATAAAGCTGGAGATATCTAAATTACTTTTAAAGGTAAATTAATAGCTCATTTTTTGGCTGTGACTGTGGACCTGCTTTATTCCACTGGACCTTTTTGGCATAATACATTTGGCTTGAATGTGACCATATTATTGTCAACTGCCATTCCTTATCCACTTAGAACATCACCGTAGACTTTGCAGGAGATTCCCACTTCCCTCCTTGTACAAGCTTTTTGCTATCTCTTGCATATCCTTCAATGTTTTCTTTGTTTGTATATGGATTCTGGTTTATTATTTGTCAAAAAACCCATGGCTTTCTTTGTCCTAAACTGTCCACTCTGCTATCAGGTATTTTGTCAGTGTTTTTAAAACATCCTTACAGCTATTTGAAACAATGCCCATAGTGCTGAATATTGGTAAATTCCCAGAGATAGTATGTGAAGTTTTCAAGTGAAAGCAAGAGTCTCAATTCAGGAATGTGCAGCAAGGGAACAAAATATCAAACTAAGTTGATCTCAAAGGTGCAGCTATGATGGCAGCTCATTTTCTTCAAAAGAAGCAAGATATTTGTTTTTCCATTGCTGTTCTGTGAAAGCATCATTATTTTTAAAAGGTTGTTACAAGTTTGAAAGAGTGATGATATAACATATGGGATTTTTACATGTTAACATGAAAACTTTGTGCAGATACATTGTTTTACAATGCAGGCTTCAGCTTCTGTGGGATTTTTGCCTGGCTGAGTGTTAGAGTTCCATTTCTTTAACCCAAGTTTCCTAATGATTTCTTCTACTTCCAGTTTTCAAACTTCTTCTGCATCCGTCCCTGACCAATACTAATTAGGATGCTCCCTTTAAACTCTCTTCTGCTCCACCAAGTGTTTTAGACGATGCCAAGCACACCATCCAAATTTTGTGTGCATCTTCTGCCATCTCCTGTATATCTGTTTAATCTCCAGCAGGTTTGCAAAAAGAAGGAGAGGAGGAATAAATTAATGTTTATCAGCAAAACCAGTTAGAAAATAGAAGCATTACAATCAACAGATTCTTCCTTCAGGAAAAAAAAAAATCAAACCAAACCAAACCGGAAAACTCTGGTTCATTAAAAACTAATTATTGAGACAAACAAAAAGCTTTTCTTTTTACACTGTGTTATTTTTACAACTGGCAAGTATTTAATGAAAAATACAAGCTGGGAAATGTTTGAAGAATGTTCTGGTTTGGGAGATGAGTATTTTATTTACTTGGTGCAGAGCATTATGGTAAAGAGATTTCATAAAATTACATGAACAATGACAAATTTCTTGTTTGTACACCTTTTGAAATCAGTATTTACAGTTACTACAGAGATTCTGTCTAGAATTTAGTTATGATTGCTGTTATGAGACATTCCCAATCCTATTAAATGAGCTAAATACCAACCAAGGACTAACCCAAACCCCACTGAAGTTATTAAGTTATTTATCTACTCAGACAAGAAATCCAATCTCTCTTTCCTGCACGTGTCAGGTCGCCTACAAATGAGCTTTCCCTTTCTTGTTTACAGGAGTTCTCCTGAGCTTACCTAGCAAAAGGTTTCAGTCTCAGAGAAGACAACCTTCCCTCACACAAATCATCTTCTCTCTGTGCTGGGCTCATGTACAGCTCTTTCTAAGATCCCCAAAGAACCAAGAAGAATTTCATGCAAAGGAAAGGAAGAAGGAGGAATTTGCAGATGCATGGAAGAGACCATGAACAAATGTTAAATTGCATCTCTTTTTCTGCTGCTGCTGAGGACAGGCCATGTTGATTGGCATTAGATCACAGCCTGTCCTGCTGTTCAGAGAAAAAGCATCTAAGCAGCAGTTCAAGAAAAAATGGCCAATTGAAGAGGCCACTATTTTTTAATAAGAAAAGACATTTTCAAGTGGTTCAGAAGGGCCATATGTTTACTTACATTGTATATTTCAAGGATACCAGAGGAAACAAAATTTTCCAACATGAGACCCAAAATTCGCAGTAAGTTCATCTTTTAAAACTCAGCTTTTTCAAAAAAGCTATATGCAGAACTGTGACCCACCATGCCCTAAGTAGTCTAAGAGAAGAAAGTTAGAGTAGACAGCAAAGAAACAAAGGCAAACCCAGTGTCTAGCCTCTAATTCACATTTCTGCTTCTCATCTTCCCAAGAAAGACTCAGAAGAATTTATAATGATGAAGAATCACAGTCCTAAAAAACTTTAAAGAGGCAAACAGAAAAAGCTAGTTTGAATCTTTCCATAACCCCCTCCCACTTAAGGCCTTAATTGCTAGTCAAAAGTTCATGGAGCAGACTAATTGAAAATTAAGCATAGGAGAAGTGAAATCTAGCCTTATTTAAGTCAGTGAGAGTCTTACTATCAACACTGATAACAGCTGAATTTCACACAGGATGTTTATTCCTGCCATCCTGGTAAACAGGTCAGCAACTTTTTTTTAATGCTGACTGGGAGACTTTGTAGCAGCCCAGTGCAGCAAACCTTACGGCCTGATCCTTGCTGTGTCCTACAGCCACAGTGAATGTGAGCACATCTCAGAGAGACGCAACAGAGGGAACAATAGTCACATGTTTCTAAGATTGCTTGGGCTTTTACAAATGGGAAGTATTAAGAGACTTACATGAATGTTATTACTTATGCCTTGCATATAGGTAACCCTTAAATTCCGTGCAGACTTCAGTTCTAGGAGAATTTAAAATTATGTTTTGAGCTGCTCCTTTTTTAAAGCCATCATCCATTTGACTGTGCAAGGGTCCCTTTAAAGTAAGAAACATAGTGCAGATAATTTTGCTGCTTTTTTTATATCTGCTTACTGTAATTTTTATTCAAATAATATTGAAAGAAACATAAAATTCTATCTTGAATTGTCAGTTTGATGTTTGCAGCTTTCAAAAAAAAGAAAAGCTGTAAACACTAAGAGTCAAGAGCACAAAGAAATTGTGACAAAACATTTTGATCAGAAAATAGATATTGTTAGGTATTAAAATTTGACAGCTCTTTATTAAATAGAAAATGTGCTATCTGAATGAAAATGCACTACTTTCCTTTCCTATACAGATATGTGTTATTGTTCCTATGGAGAATGTGCTTAAAAGCTTCCCTCCTACACTGGAGTAAGGAGCAGTAACATTATCAGAACCAGTGTTCAATGAAAGCACAAAAATACTGGTGATCTTAAGCAACAACCTCCTCGTAAGGGGAAGAGGAGGGGCAGGCACAGATCTCTTCTCTGTGGTGCCAGTGAGGGACAGGACCTGAGGGAATGGCATGAAGTTGTGTCAGAGGAGGTTTAGGTTCAATACTAGGAAAAGGTTCTTCACCCAGAGGGTGTTTGGGCACTGGAACAGGCTCCTCAGGGCAGTGGTTACAGCACTCAGGCTGACAGAGTTTGAGAAGCATTTGGACAATGCCCCCAGGCACAGGGTGGGAATTTTGAGTGTCCAGAGCAGGGCCAGGAGTCAGACTAGATGACCCTTGTGAGTCTCTTCAACTCAGGGTATTGTATGATTCTATGAACACAAGGGTATTATTCATAAGTATCTTTACGTCATTTGAAATTCACAAAAGCTGGGACACAGACATCAATTTCATGGTTTTGATTACGATCTTTATTCATGTTATTGCTGTAACCCATACCTTTTATTCACTAAAATGAATTTTTGCCAATATTTCTCTTTTAGCCTGGAAGGCTAAAAGATAAGCTTTTCTAGATAAATATTTCTAGAGTGACTCCAGAAGGGCATTCTTGCAACAGGAACGTACTCTGTAACTGGTAGAGAAAAATAAAGAGCAAGCCAGGCACAAGGGAACTCTGTGTTCATAGGTTCGACAGATTGCATTTTCCTCCATCTTTTTCCCTCTCTCTCTTTATCTTCCTACTCTATTTTTTTTCATTTAATTTCTTCATCCACCTTTCCAGACAAAATCTTTATTGAATAGAAGTTGAACTACCCTGTCTAGATTCTCACTACTTGGCAACAGCAGAAATAGCAGAAAACTTGCTCCTCTGAGTTTAGTAACTAAAAGGTATCTATTCATTTCAGAATGAATCACGATTCAATATATTAATTCAATCTATTAAATAGGAAAGATATTTTATTAGGGAAACATCCCTCCCTATCCCTCCAGGTGCCGTTCTGCCAGTCACACTCGCACACCTGAGCTGGGACCGAGGTGCCTTTGCAGCTGCACCCCCACACCCACAGAGTCACACCAGGCTGCTGAGCTGGCTCAAACCCAGCTTTCCCACAGCAGAGTCTCAGATGAAGCAACCCTTACAATAATTTAATCTTGGTGCAATAACTAAATAACATAAAACCAGCTCAAGCTGGTGCCTCCAAAGAGGGACCTCAAAAAAAAAGAAATATGGACATTTATCTCCTCAGAGTCCTCAAAGACACAGGAAAATCCTTGGCTTCTTCTGTGTCTCTGAATGTCTGGTCCCCTGGCCAGGCCACAGCTCCCCAGGCCCTTTGTTGGGCAAAGGGTCAGCCACTCCCAGCCTTTTGCCTTTTCCTGGCTCCCAGAGCTCAGCCTGCGGCTCCTGCTGCAGCTGCTCACCGAGATACTGGTGCTGAATGGAATCTGTGCCCCTCAACAATCTGACTAGGGGTTTTATTGCGCTATCTTCTCCATTATGATAAATCTTTCATTCTTTTGCAGCATTATCAGATTTTAAAATACTTGTTAAAACATGTAAATCTAAGTGGTTGTTTTCTTCAAAAGCTAGCTAGTTTCTCACTAATGACCATATCAAGTTTTAGGAACAAAGTTCTTTTAATCTCAGTTTCTCAACAGCCTTAAAAATAGATATTGCTGATATAAAAGTTATTCTATTTTCTGTCAAAACAGACCCCAATGTTTTCAGAAAAGCAAGTGACAGATGGGTTAATCAGTTTTTATTTATTAAATAAGTATACCAGATTTAAGAAACAAGGGAATCTTTACTCTGTGTGTGTATGGATGACAATAAATTGTGTTTCATCATGCTTAGTATTGTTTGAACAAACAACATTCTAATGTTCAGCCAGTGCGAATTCATTTAGTCTACTAGGCTCTGTACATGAAATCCTGTATAAAAGAAAACTTCAAGAAAAATTATATTTTCATTTAACTTGAACTTTTTCCTGTGCAGGCAGTGAAATATATTTGCTATATAGATCACAGCACTTAATTGTGGCAAGGTTTCTATAAATGAGGATAAGAGAAATAAACAACAGTTTCCTGAAAGGCAATTCACAAATAAATACTATATTTCTTAATGGATATTAAATTAATTTATCTTCATATATACAACCCATGGTCATATGTTATCCATTTATTTATTGTGCTAACACAACAACTATTACAAACTAGAATGCATGCCTGGATAAATGAATATTTAGCCAGTTGTTTATCTTATAGCAAGATCCAAAGCATTTCAGGGTGCAAGGATGGTATCCTAAAAGGAACCCTTACTAAGATGGACAAGGAATGGACAAGACTAGAGGACTGAGGAGGACTCTAGAGGAGTCATTGCCTTTGAAAGAGCAGGGTTTGTGGCAACTTTTACAATGGCTAACCAAGACAAGACAATTCTACAAGCAATTTTTGTGCTGTATAATTACACAGGCTCAACTTGTCCTGATATATTTTTATTCCCTAATACACCATAAAACCGGATGCTCTTCAAAATCTTCTACATTGATGTGGGATTTAAACAACGTAGCCCATCTTCAATTCAATTTCTTAAATTTATGGTACATCAGAAAGATGAATATAGAAATCATCTTCAAGAGAGTCTCCACTTGAGGTGAAATCAATAAAGGGAAGCAAATTTAAATATTATCCCACTCCCTCAATGACAAATAATTGAAGAACATCACAGCCCTGATTGAGTTGCATTGCGTTAATATTAAGACATAGGTAAGAAAGTAGAGTACTTTAATTAAATAAAACAGAACCACGCTAATGTAGGAATTTTATCATAGTGTTAATAAACAAAGCTAATAATTTATAAATTACAACCTTTCTACCTACTTATGAAGGAGTTAGAATACTGAAATGTTAAAAGTGTCTCTCAGTTTTAAAATTCAGCGTTGTTTGGAATCTCCCCCTTCACCTACACCATTCCCTTCAAACAGAAATATTTCTTGGGAGGAGTGAAGATCTCTATGTTTGTCTATGCATTTGCTGGAGAAAACAGTAAAAGGTAGCAATGATGATTATATTAATTCTGAAATCTAGCAGTTGACTTATTAGCTGATAATCTACTACAGTTGCCCCTAATTAGATTTATTCATAAAATGTGCACTTTCTACAAGAGAAATGGAATTTCAGGCATATTGGCTGAAGTATTGTGGAGGGATCTCATTATTTTTTGTAGGAATAAACAGAGAAGTTGCCAGGTAATCTTTACAATACTGTGATACTTAGGTTGCTGCTAGGAGCTTATATAGGGATTAAAAACTTTTACGATGTGTATTTCTTAACANTGATACTTAGGTTGCTGCTAGTAGCTTATATAGGAGTTGATGTATAGGGATTAAAAACTTTTATGCTGTGTATTTCTTTAAAAGATTTATTTAGTTTAGCAAATTTAAGTTAGCTTCTAACCTACTGGTTTTGAATGATCTCATACTTCTTTTTTCTCAATCTTTTTACACTCACACAATGGAAGTTGTACAACTGTGTGGTAAAAATCTATTTTTTTCCCAAAAGTACCTGAGGTTTTAAATGTAACTTGGTGATAAGTTGTTATGCCTTGGAGTTTTCTGGTTCACCATGATTTACCTGGACTCTTCACAAGTCTTTAACTGCGTAGTATGCATGAATACATTCTGCTTCCCCAGCAGCTCCTCATGTTTGCTTAATCCCAAATTGTTTTCCTTTAGGGTTAGATTATGGACACAAGCATAGATTTCCTTGACTAAAAATAGGTTCAACAGACAGTCAAGTGTAATTTCTCAGAGCTACCTAGCAAGCAGATATGTCAATTCCATAAATACCATTGGAGACTTTGCCTGGACTGGGGAACTTCAAATGCTTGAGGACTTTTCCATTTCCTTCTGATTAACTCTACCAGCCATTTATCCACACCCAATCTGAGCAATTCCTTTATCCCACAGGCATACGTGGCATGAGTAATATATTCATAATAAATGAATTTTGGTTTTAGGTCTCTTTTGTGTTTAAAAATTTAATTCTGAATATCTTTGAAAGCAAGAAACTGATACTTTAGTTGTTATTTCTGTAAGCAATAAACAAAGAAAATAGAAAGAAAAAAAACTGGCTTTGCAGGCCTTCATTAGGCATAATACACAGTTCTATATGCTTATCAAGATCAGCTTCTGGGCTCTTAGTCAAGAGTAAGTAATGGCCATTAAAAAAAAAACCAAGCATACAGAAAAGCAAATATTGGTGAAAGAAAAGGGTGCTGGAAAATGATGCAAAAATATGTATTCAGTGCAGTGTTATTCTTTACATGAAATTATGAATCTATATAACCAATGCTTATCTAAGGAAAAGAAATCTAGATAAATATTATTTTAAATTCCCACATAATAGTTACTAATATCATGTAACAATTTCAAAATTACTAAAGCTACATTCTTTGAAAAACATGCTATTTGCTACTCCTCCCTTTATGTGGGTCATGCAGCCAGGGACAGACGTGAAAGACCTGTTTGCCTAAATAAAGAAATTTCATCCTAGATTTTCAGATAGTTTGCCTTCTTCTGGTAAATTTTATTCTCTTGCTTTCTTTATATTTGAAGACAATGACTATACTTCTGAGCAGGTCTGTATTTTATTCCCCATGGGCAGCTTGACCTTTCAAATATAACTGTAACAAAAATTAATGATTCAGTGGACTTAGTCTTCTAGGAGATCAGCCATCAGAGCCACCTGTCTGTGTGGCATGGCCTTGCCTTTTCTCAAGATTGTGGTCAGCTTTAGACTCTTCTAGTGATTTACCAAAAGTATTTCCCACACTTTCCACATTGTTGTATTATGCATCATGGTGTAGAAAACGATGTGGTGACTCTGACACTTCTGCTGCCCATTCCTAGTGATCTTAATTTTCCAACTCTATACATCAACCACTCTATCACAATAGCCAGGAAAGCCTTCTTATCTTGTCAAGTAACAACATTTTCTTGTAAAAAATTCAAATTATGCTAGTGTTTCAGCTGCTTTCTTCACCCTCCCTTTATTGCCATGTCATGTCTTTATTTCTTTCTTACTTCTTCCTACTTACCTAGGAAGTCACGATCAGTGTGACGGTCGGTACCAGCAACTGGAGCAGGGCTGCAGCCCCTGGAGCCCAAAGGTCTGTGTGTCACCAGCTGGGGAGACTGGGACAGGGGCAGCTCCATGTCACACTGCATGTCTGAGCCCAGCTGCTGGAGGATCTGCCTCTCCATGTATGCAATGTGTCCCTGCCTGTGGCACAAAGGTTGAAACTAAGTGACTTCCCAGGCCTCTTACAACCCAAACCATCCTGTGACTCATTGATCAGATGTCAATGAAATAGAAAAAATTGGATGGAGATTCATGTATTTCACATGGTTGCTAACACAGCAAAAGCATCACTGAGACATGATTCAGTGCCTGAACCCTGCAGCTGATCAAGGAATACAATAGTACAACCTAAGGTTGTAAAATTGCTGCTTATAATCTAGGTTGGGGGTTTTTTTGCATTGTTCATTTTATTCCATGATATCTGAGATCATCATGTTCATGATGGCACAGATTGCACAAGATTTATGGAAAGGGTGAGATGACAGCTGAGAGCCTTCCATCAAATTATTTTTACAAGGTGGTTTTCATTAACATCAATGGTGTGAATCATTGTCATGTCAGCTTACAAACAGAATGCATGCAAACAGCTAATTGCATTTGTTTGAATGAAAGACTGCAACAAGATCATAGTTAACACAAAATTGTTGGCAGTTACTTATGAGATGATTGCTATGACTATAGGAACTGACACAGACATTGATTTTGTTATGGTGTTCACTAAAATTCCATTTAATTTAACACTGAGATTCTCCACCTAGAACATAAATCAGACATCAGATGTTTCAGAAGTAAAGATGGTAATGAGGCAGATGTGACAGGACTATTTCTGTTGAGTCTCTTTGAATGTGTGTTCTATTCCACCCTCTCACCTACTTCACTCCAAAGATTATCTTCCATCAGTAGCTAAAAGTAGAAAAAAAAAAATCTCTAAAGTTTTTAATGTACCTGGGAAAAATCTGGCTGCATTCATTTTGAATCATAATCCCCACTAAATCTTCATCCCAGTAATTTCTTATGGTAATGCAGTGACAATTAGTGAGTCAGTAAAAGCTCCTGTTTAGTGCATTTCTCAGAAAGCTCATAAGTCTTGAGTACAAATAACAACACTTTTCAGCTCACAATCATTGCTCTGCACAGATACAAATTTTAACACTCATTGCACCTTTTAAAAGCATAAATGTCTGTCAACTTAGAAAGATGGAAGAATAGAATAGAATAGAATAGAATAGAATAGAATAGAATAGAATTTCTCTCATTTTTTATGAAGGCCTTTGCTTTCATTCCCCAAATCACTTTTTAAAAGGCTAACTAGTAAGCTATCAGATCAGTTTGCAGTTAAAGGGCATTCCAAGCTTGCCTCTGAATCCTCTTTCCATTCCACAGGCATTGCAATGAAGAGACAGAGTCAGTGGTTCTATCAGTTTGCTGCATTGCAGTTCGTGATGGATTTGAAGAAACTGAAGAAGGGTATGATAGCACTGTATGTAAAGAAAAGCATGTCTTTCTTCATTTCATGTATTTGTACTGCATTGCTTCCAACTGCTCTCAGTTTCACAAGTGTTTTCAGTAGGCTGTAATTGTCAAGGTCAGCTTCTACCATGTTTTGGAGACAGAAACTAGAGAATGTTACCCTTTATTTTCAAAAAATCTTCCAAATTGTATCAGGTGCATTTTAGTTTTTGATTTAATGTTCTCATAAAGCCACCTTTAAGGTAATTTTGTGCAAAGCAGTATGCTCACTGACCAGTGCTGAGAGGGATGAGGAAGGTGAAAAATCTAGAGAAAGGCTTTTTACCGTATTGCAAAATCCTGAAAATCCATGTCGTTTCATGTTAATTGACACAGCTTAAGCTCCTTATTTTGTATCTAAATAATTAAACATTCACTGTGGTCTACTAATGACCTGTTAGCACAATTTTCACACAATGTGTGGGTTTGTATGGTTTTGCTTTTTCTTTGCTTATTTGTTTAACATCACCCATTTCAATTGTAATTTAATGGTGGGGAGCTGGTAATGAACCAGAAGCTTCTCAAGATCTGTTATACATGAGGATGTGCTATTCTTACTAAGTGGGTCTGTCCTCACCAGCAGAGTTTAAAACCACTCTGTTTTGCTAAATCATACAAAACTAAACAGCAAGCAAACTACAGGAATGATAATAATAATATTAATAGTAATAAACATTGTCATTTTTGTCATTGGTGAGATGGATATGGAGCTAAAGCATTAATTTCAGCAGGATCGTCAGGTATATACTGGCTACAGTATATACATCACAATGTAAAATGGAGCTTACTTATCCAAATTTAAACTCAATTCTTATTGACAGCTCCTTAAATCATATGGCCATGAGTCCATGATGAAGATAATAAACATGAAATTCACCCCGACTTGTCTATATGTCCATAAGATCTCATTTCCCTGAGACAATGGGGGGAAATAAAAGCCCCACCACTACTGTGGTTTGAAATATTCTGTTTGGAAGCCCATTGGTTTGTACTCATTTTTTCCACTTCTAGTTAAGCTCTAGGAACTGATCTAGGTTTTTAAGTATTTTAAGTGCAAAAACCTCACCCTTGAAAAGCAGCGTGAGATCTCTTGTTTATAGTATGGGAGACCAGTGCCAAATCACTCCCTTGATTGTGCTGATATTCCTGTAGCTAGGAAATGCTCATCAGTGATATACTGAGCTGTTGCCCAGATCTGGAGTGAAGTGAAAGAGTGAAGTGTTGCCTGCATAAAATTCACATGAATATGATCTCTGGAATTCCCTAAGCCAGTCAAAACCATAAGTATCAGTAACAGCTCCTCAAAAGAACTAGCCAGAGATGCTCCATTCTCCAATTAAGGTGTGTAATTAGCTGCATGGGAGGGGAAGAGAAGGTCTTCAGCTTTTCCTGCTTTAGTCAGGTGCAACCTTCTCCTTCAGCAAGTGCCCCACAGGTGCAAGAGGTGGTGACTCCTGGCTGGGTACCTTGCTCCTCTCTGGGCAAAGGTGCAACATTATGCTGTGCAAAGAGAAACACTGGTGGTGCTGGGAGAGAAGGGTACAGGTTCTCTGAGTGTGCTGGATGAATTTGGGCCCTTGAGAATTTAGGTGCATTAAGTTTATAAAGTCTAATGAGACTGATTTCTTAAGCCAGACTTTGTCTGAGCTTGCCTACATCTATGAACACTGGAGAATTTAATTCACTTTGGTGTAAAAAAAAAAGTACATTCTAAATTAAGCAGCTCATGAGCTTATATTCAGCAACATAATATTAGACATGAATTCCTAAAATATTTTAAGTTCTATTTTAATTTAAAAAGCCTTTCTTTGGATCTGGCCCCTTGTTTGTTTCAAGTGTCATAAGTTAACATAGGAACATGAAACCACTACACAAGTTTCCAGCAAGAATTGGGACCTATTAAATTAACATTGTCTCAGCAGGAAATAAGCCTTCCAAAAAAATTTTAATCAATACTCTGGTCATCAGTATTCAAGACTCCTGTGCTTATTGCATATTCAGATATTGACTGAAATGCTTTATTAAGAGAAAGGCTCTGCTTTCAGTGCAACACTAACATGAGTTTTAATAAAAGCTTCTAATCTGTATTCTGACTACTATATTTAATATATATCAATTATTTGTGGTGAAGTCTGGTGGTTAATTGATTGTTTTGAAGACAAGAGGCAGACAATGTTCTGATTAGTTTGAGATGGAGAAAGCTTGCATATGTATTGTTTTGGATTTTCAGATGAAAATTATCTCAGGATTCTCCCAAAGTAGGTGAAATTTTGACATTTATGAACTTTTATATTCTAAGGGGTTTTGATTGTTGACTTTTTAAATATAATGAGATTATTGTTATAAAGAAATTTAAAATGTAACTTTTTTCCTAATAAATTTAGTTGAAAGGAGAAACATTAGAACTACAGAAGAAATTGGCAAATCTCAGAAATTCATTAAGTGGGTCACTGTACTTTAAATCTCTTATACTGCCTCCAAAGAAAATCTACTATGCATTTTTAAGTCTAGCTCTTCAGTTTTCTGGATGTTGTAGTTGAGATGAGATTATGCATTCATCTTGATACATTGCTGTCAAGTAATTTACAGAAATTAAATACAGGGCATAGAAAAACTAGTGGTTGCCTTGTATTTGTGTTAAAAATAAGGCAGAAATCTTGCAGAAAAACAGAGTAATATTCACCTGGTCTTTTATGCTTTAGACAGATTTGTGTCTTTGGAAGGGTGTTAAAAACGATTGTATGGCTAATATATAAAACTAAATTGGACAAGCCTTCAGTTAAATTTGAACTGTCTCTATAGTATTTGTATGTGCATTGTCTACTTTAAGAATGAAGGAAATTACCTATTGTGATTGATACCAGCCTGGTCTCTTTTCAAATGGGCATTTTACAGTCTAAACAGTTGTCATTTTCCAGCTACACAACATAGCAGGCTGTGTGTGAAGTGTGGTGTTTTGTCCTTCTCCACAAGGTGTGAAACCATCCCTTATAAACTTAATCCATTCCCATATAAACTTTGCTCTCCTGGCTGGATGATCCAGCCTGCTGAGGGTGCAGGGCAGGCTCAGCATCAGCCTGGCTGGGGACAGTTTTATGTCACTGCTAGGGCAACTCCCATGCCCCTCTGGGTGCCACTGATCACAGAGCCTCAAAAATGGCAATCAGTATGTACCAAACCCCATCTCTTATTTCTCTCTGTTGTCTCTGTCCTATTGCTCTTAACATTGCTCAATACACCCAAACCCAGTGCTCTTGTTGTTGATGAATCAGGTGAGGTCTGTTGGTTTTTTTGGCTGCTTTGCAGCTACACTGAGTTCTGGGGCTGCCTCATGGTCTGGCTTCTGCCATGTGCTGAGCGCCTCAGGAGTCAGCCTAGCTGATAGCAGCAGTCTCTCCTGGCCCTGCAGTCTCTGAAGTGCTTCATCCATCACAGGTATAACTGCAGCTGTTTCTTTCAAGGCTTCTTTCAAACTTCTGAAGTTTATAAACAGCTGAGTAACACCAGCAAAATGACATCAACAAATAATACTGTGTGACACCTGTACAGAGCAGTAGGAAGGTATGGTTTGAGCAACTGTGTTGTGAGTAGCTACAATGAGTAGTAAGTAGCATCTTCCACTGCTGGGACTTTTCTGCCAGGAGTTTGGGGTCTTTTTTTCCCTGCATCTATGCTATCAGTATCCATGTTGTTCTCATTCAAACACTTTGGAAGAGTCACTCATCTCCTATCTTGGGGCTGTCTAGAAACAGGCTGGTGGATCCAAAATACTCTGTCTGGAGGCAGCCTTTCAAAGGTATTTTACTCAAAAGTGACCACTACTGTGTCCCTAGTACATAACTGGTTCCTATATATATTTGAAAGCTATCTCAAATATTTTTGGACTGCTTATCGATTATTGTGTACTAACGGTAAGGTTTAAGCTGTGAAGCTCTGAAGCTTTCCACGTGATCCGCTACAGCAGAGCAAATTATTGCCTTGTAAACAAACCACAAAAATGGAGGTGGAATGCAGCTTACACTAGACTAGACAGCCAACATCAAAAAATATTTGAAAATTAAAAATTGCTACTGCTTTGTGTGACTCTCTGAAGAAAAGGTGGAAGATGCAAATCTCAGAAGATATATTTTTTAATATCCCCATAACTTTAGTAGCTGCTGCTGTGCAATCACCTGCTCCACTATGCTGTGAAGTTTAATCTCTACAGAACACATACCTTTCAGAACAAGAAAATAATCAAATCCTGCAAAAGTATTTAGAACAGTATTTAGGATTAGATTTTGCCTTTAGGTTCAGCAATGCTACACAGGTACTAGTTTATTTATATTGCATCTTTTAACTCTGTGAATTTTTCATAGGAATAATCTCCAGTCAAAACTATGGAAACCTAACCTGAATGATGTTAAAATTAGCTACTTTCAACCAGCTAGATTTCTAAGTAGTCACTGGAAAATCCTGGTCTGTTGTTATCTTTCGCTTTCCATGCAAGGATGGGCATTGTTTTGCTTTGTGCTTTAAAGGAATGAACTGCAGTTTAAGAGAGCTACACCTAAGCTATCTCAGTAACTGAAATTGTTAGTAACTAAAAGGAAAAAGAGATGAGGATATTCAAACATCATCCAAATTCCTAGCTTTTTGTTTTTCATTTTAACTAGCAGTATCATCTGTCACTTTTTAAATGAGTGTATTGGCTAGTGAAGTTCATCTCTATGTTCATACATTTTGGACTTTATCCTGAACCTGTTCTTTGAACAACCAGTCTCAGCCCAAATTTGGTGGTTTGTGAGACATTGCTTCCAATCTGAGTAGGTGATGATGTTTTATAGGAGTGGTGGTAGGAGGCAAAATCAGGAAACAAAAAGCAAGTAAATTAATATAAATAGTCAAAACACTGGAAGAAAAGAGTTCTTGACAGCTGTCAGACTGCAGGACAGAGGATGAATACAAGGTGACATAAACCAATGCAGAACTCAATATAGAGTGACAGTCTAATGACACAGAGGCAAAAAAAAAAAACCCAACCCAAAACTCAGTTAATATATCAGAATTCTGGACAAAGATTTATGAAGAAATCAAAATTTTAACATTTAAATAAATGGAGAAAAGTCTTCTAAAAATGTGAGGAGTTTTGTTTGTACAGCAAATTCAGAGTGCTAAAGATTACTGAGAAATTGTGATAGGAATGCCAAAAGGGTGTTAGTGCTGAGCAGAGGGAAAAGATCATCCAGTGGACCTGCTGGTATAGCCCCCAGTGCTATTGGCCATATCTGCTGCCAGGGCTCACTGCTGGCTCAGGCTTTCCTTGCAATCCACCAGGACCTCCAGCCCTTCCCCACAGAGCTGCTTCCCAGTTTTCTGTGCTGTGGGGGTTATCCCTACCTAGCTGCAGGACATGGGTCCCTGTCAGCCCATTTCTCCAGCCTCCACTTATTGACTATTCCCTCTAACATGGTGTTGCCCACAAACTTGCCAAAAGGGCAATGTTCCATTCATCTGGGCCATTAATTAAGGCATTATACAAGTACTGATCCCAGTACTGTATTTATTTCTGAAATGGAAAAAACCACCTTATCCTCTTTTTCCTTTCTTTTACAGTCTAACAGCCACGTCTACAGTCTTTTTCCAGTGCTTTGATTGTGTATAGTAATTATTTGCCTTGTGTTTCCTGATTCAATCTCACACCTCTCCTATAAATCATGACCATCTGTTTAAACTGGAATTGAGAGATGTTATTCACATCCTGATTTTACCTATCAGTCTTGCTGATTATAAAAGACACAATTATCTCCATGGTTGAAAACCAGCCATCACTGCAGAAAATGTACATTAACCAGCCACCACTGTATCCTCAATAGGATGTTAGATGTGGAATGGCTCCTAAGTGAATATGGCTCCTTAGAAACACTTATGCTAATGGAGTTGCCAGTGCACAATTAAAGGTACTCAGAAATCCTGTGGGGATCATTTTCAGAGTTATCAAAGCTTACAAAATGTAATGGTTTACAAATCAACAGGTTAAATATACAGAAGGATTACAAGATATGGTCAAGATAATCCTATGGAGCAATGATGGCATGAGACTTGTTTGAAAGCATTTAATTCCACTGGATATTGGCCAAATTGCTGTCTACACAATAGTAACCATTCAATCTAATAATACTATAATGTATGGTTTCTGTTTTTCAAACACGTTACAAAGAGATGCCTTTTCATATTACGTTTTACAAGGCATGTGTTTCAGACGCTTGACAAGGAGTAAATTTTTTCCTAAATTACAAATCAATACACATCAGTCTTGTGGTATAAAGAACAGTATGTTAAAATGGTAATAAAATAATTTTCATTATTCTTACACATGAAAAGTACACGCCTGTTGAATCATTGATACATCTGCTAAATACTTAGACAGACTTTATTCTTTTCTGACAAAGCAATTCAGTGCCTGTCAATAAAGCTTCCAAACACTGTGCTACATTAAGAAGAAATTAATGCTTACACATTTTTTAAAAAAATGCTCCCATATTTTCATATTAACCACCATGATTCAAGAAAATATCTACTGAGGAACAGCTAGCAGGGAAATCCGGTGGGTATGGGTGAAAATCATAAAGCAGTGTAAAGATTGTGTTCATGACTAGAGCATAATAACTAAGGTGTGAGCTGGTTTGACATCCTGTCTCTGACAACTCACAGTCTACATTGGCATACCCAACTGGAAGAGTGGAAGCACCCACTCAAATATATACAAAAATGTAAACATTCAATTAGTGCTTTTTGAATCTGATACATTGGTGACTATTTCTACTCTGAAAGAGGATGTGTGGCCTTTTTCTGGCAAAGCACTGTCAATGGTCCACTGTGTCTAGCAGTGCATTTGAATGTGTATTGTGCCTGTGAAACACTGAAAGCCATAATACAGCTTAAAAGCAGATATTTGTGCTGCTGAAGATGTTTAAAATAACTTCACCAGCTGAATTTAATTTGTGATTATATTTTCTGATCAGCAGTACCAGTTCTTTATTTGTGCTGCTCTTAAACAGCCACAAGAAATTGGACTCCACTGCACTATCCCTATATTACATCTCCTAGCATTTCATGGATGTTATGGTTAAGAGGAATTTTTTTTTCTGAATCCTGCTGCATCTGTCTATGGTTGACATGACTGAACAATGCATCCTGTCACCCTTGGTTTTCCATGTTTTTACTTTGCCTTCATGTTTTCAGTGTGCCTTCTGATGTTTACAGAACTTGGAGCTGAGTTCTCACACTTTTTATGTAAATAATGAGATGTTTACACATTTCTACTCTAGGAGGAGTTTCTTGAGTTATGGTGATGTTCACCAACGAGATTGAAAAGGTGGCAACACCTTTGACCAATCTCTGGTCCTTCTGTACAGTTATATATATATTACAGTCAGATTTAAAATAAAGAGAACATCCCTGCTGACTTCGGAGGACCTCATCCCTGCCTCATCCTTTCGTGTCCTATTGCAACACACATCCTTTTAAGTATCATTGTTCTGAGCCATATAACCCAATTTATCATCATATCTGCAATAATGTTATACTATGGCATAGTAGATTTTTTTTTATTTACTTTTTTTAAAGTATTTTGGCTAGGTGGTAATACTGGATGAAGATTATATTGATTCTGCCTACATTAAGCATTTCAGTTTAGATCCCTAAACTGGCAGCCTGTTTATCCTGTTTATCCTATACTCACTAACTTCTTTTCGGCAAGTAGTGAGATAGAAGCATTTTAGATAACTTCAATCTTATCATCTAACTGACTGAAGTTAAACATGTCTGTCCACAAATTATATTGACAGAAAGAGAGACTAGACTTATAACTCAGGGGCTTAATGGCACGAGTACTCCCATTACCACAAAAGAAGTGAAGTAAATGCTGAGCTGTTTTCAATCTAAAAATAAAAAAAAAGTCCTCCCCAAATAAAAAGGTTTTGAAAGTTTCTGGTCAAGTAATTGGTATATTTTCAGTTTATCTCCTATTGGGTTTGAAAAGCAAAGGCGTTTTCTCACAAGAACACAGGAGACACTAAGTTTTAGACAATCAGTAGTTTCAACCACTTTTAAGTATCAGCTTGCCTTTAAAATGTGAAACATGATAAAGGCCAACAATATTTTTATATTATTGTGAATTGATACTTATTGATGTTAGCTACTGTCATGAGGAAACAAAAGGTAAAATAATAGAATGTTAATAAATTAAGTGATTTTGAAAGGATAATCTCACTTAAAAGTGTATTTTTTTAAAATAAAACAATAAATATTTTCATCTCAATGCATGGATCTAAGAACAATTTCATTTTAAAAGGATAAATTAAATCAATATAGCTTTCTGAAGAATGATTTAATTGTTGATAAAAGGTTTATTGAAAATTTCACTGCAAGGTTTTGTGCAGATCATCAGTCGGGTTGACAGCCCAAATAAATAATCCAATTATTTTTAAGAATGTGAGATCCCAGTCTTTGAAATGACCTACAGTTTTTTTCCAGCATCATGACATTTTAAAAGAATGACATGTTTTTTATGCTTCATTCAATTTATTTATCTTCTCATTTTCTGATTGTCTGAGAGTCAATTCTGTGCACCTTTTTTTTAATCCTCTTTAAAAAAACCCCATAGTGTTCATTTTTTCATGTTTGACTGGGTTTATAAATAAACTATCTGGAAAAAAAATCAGCCCACTTACCTGCTTTGTTTTGACATAAATCAAGCCACCAGATATACTTAAGGATCTGGATTTTCTTTTATATATTACTGTAAAATGCGGTTGCTTATTGCAGACCCAGGAGCACAAACAGGAGCAATATAGAGAAGCTGAATTAGGACACAGATATTGGCTTTCCAGTACTGTGCCACTAAACCAATGGAGATAAAATAGGCTATAGGATTTCCAGGTCACCAGTCATCAAAGAATATTTGACAGGTCCTGGTCTTTTTAAGAATCTGATATAACTGATTTTTATTGCTTACAATCTTTTTTCCACTTGCTTTTATTACAGTAGGAAATCAGACTTACAAGGCAGCATGTTTCCCTGAAAACTTGAATTATCTTTGTTTCACATGTATTCATTATTAGCTTGTTTTTTTGAGACTTACTTTTCTCTTCTCTAGGGTTACAAAAGAGGGCACAAAGCACTGGTTCTAAAACCAAGATACTTGATGGCAGACACGTCCTTGGTGGAAAAGAGACTAGAAATTTGTCACTATAATACAATCGTTAAAGTGTGTTCTCTAGTCATAAAATACAAAAATGTAAATGAAATACCTTTAATTTTAGTCTGTTTTAGTCAAATGGAAAGTCTTTCATTATAAAAAATAAGTAAAAATACAGAAAAGGATACTATTGAGAACAGTGAAGAAAATTTAAGAAGTGATAATAGCATCCCTAGTGGCACATTAACAATAAAACATTTAAATAGCAGCTCTTAATGAGACACCAGACTTGACTGAGGAGCACAATGCATGTAAGAATGACTTTCAGCATACTGTGGTGCTTCATTTTGTCTAGAAATTGTAAGAAAGGTTTTTATAAATGAGTAAGATACTTCAGAGAAAACCATACAGATTTCCCAGTTGTATATGATTTTCTTAGCCCTTGCTGTTAGGTATAAGAGCACAAAGACATTTCAATCCTTAATGTTCTCAACAAGTTGGAAATGTGTCCTGCTTGTGAAGCTCAGGCATTTGTCTCTGAAGCATGTTCAGGGAGTGTAACCTGCAATCGGTGCCCAGTGTGTTATTCAGGAGCCTTATTCATGCCCTCATTTGTGCCTTTCCATCTTTATGTGTTTTGTTCACCTATTGGATGGTCTGGGAGACATTAATTATTCCCACCAACTCCCTGACCATGTTCTCCTCAGTTCCAAATGGAAAGCTGGCATCCACAACCCTTTTTTGGCTGCTCAATCCCCTGTTTGATGTTTTGAGCTTTCATTCTACTTACCAGTCTGCCACGGGAATTTCAGAAAATATCTCATCTTGACTTTCACATCACTGTAAACAAGCTGAAGTTAAAAACATATGTTACTTTGACTGGCCTTCTGCTTCTGCCACTGGAAGTGGATTTTTATGCTGTGGTACAATCTTCTTTCCGGGGAGGTTGCCTCTGCTTCCTGTGGTTCTGTGCCCTTTGTCAGAGACACAGTCAGTCAGCACTGCTGCTTTTCAGCTGAATGTTCTCTGATGAGTGACCAAATACCAGTTGTGAGTTGTCTGCACATTGTAAGATTTTGGGGGG
>VWYP01008537.1:20057-38026 GCA_013400435.1 Pycnonotus jocosus | reverse complement strand
ATTTCCATTGCACAACCTTGCCTTGAACATCCTAAGTCTGGGGCTGCTCCAGGACAGTTCCAGCTTTAGAATCAGCATCCACATAAAGTTCCCACCTCATTTTTTTGTTTTCCCGTGCTATTTCTCAGCCCCTCCCCGTTCCCAGCAGCAGCAGCACCCACTGAAATGCAGCTTCTCCCCCTCCCTGCAGTGGGGCCTTCTCAGAAGTTTTCCTGGTGAAGCAGAAGAGCACTGGCAAGCTCTTTGCTCTGAAATGCATCAAGAAGTCTCCTCTCAACAGGGACAGCAGCTTGGAGAACGAAATAGCAGTGCTGAAAAAGTGAGTGCGACATCACTGATGTGCTGGGTGCTTCAAATAAAGGCTCTGGTCCCCCCACTGATGGTGCCTGGTGCTCCAAAAGGAATTGGATGGGCAGCAGTGATCCTGTGCTGTGCAGGGGAGGGACAGCAGCCCCAGGACACCCAGGGAACTCCTCTCCCTGGTGATTAAAGCAAGGTGGCTGCGGGGTTTCCCACCTCAGAAGCCCCTTCTGTCCTCGCCAGGATCTGTTTCTGACCCACATTTCCCTTTGCAGAATAAAGCACGAAAACATCGTGACTCTGGAGGATATTTATGAGAGCACAACCCATTTCTACCTGGTGATGCAGCTGTGAGTACCAGCAGAGCCCTTTCTGTGGGGGCACCGAGGAAGGGCAGGGAGGGGCAGGGGGATGGGGGGATTTCAGCACCTGCACCCCCGGGCACCCCAAGGGTCCCCTCAAACACCCTCAGGGCCGAGGTTGGAACCACCCCGGACACTCCTCGTGGCCCCTTGGCCCATCCCCACTCTGAATTTTCTGAGCCACGGTTTGGATCTATTTATGCAAATGAATTCCTCCCGGTTTAGCAGGGCAGAGACAGGAGTATTTCTAATTAAAGCTGTGCCACGCAGGGTTTCTAGAAATGGAACGGGCACCGTGTCAGCAGCAGGGAAAGAGCTCGGGGCACCCGAATGGTGCTGCTGTTAACTGAGTATTTAGTAAAGAACAAAAGCCTGTAACCACCCGTGGAGTGGAGCCTGAGGCAGGGCTGGGTCCCTGCAGCTCAGCCCTACCAGGACCGGCCTCACAACCTCACCCAAAGTGCCCAGGTTTGCCAGCGATCCTCGCTGGGATTGCAGCCAGGAGCATCCACCAGCCTCCCAAAAACTGCCGAGAGAGGAGCCGAGGCTCAGCTGAGCTCACACAAAAGCTTTGGTTACGCTTTTGCCAGTGCTTTTCTCTGTAAGCTCCCTCTGCACAGGGTGACTGGGGCACACAAAAGCTTTGGTTACGCTTTTCCCAGTGCTTTTCTAAGCTCTCTCTCCGCAGGGTGTCTGGGGGAGAGCTGTTCGACAGGATCCTGGAACGCGGCGTTTACACGGAGAAGGACGCGAGCCTGGTGATCCACCAGGTGCTGACAGCCGTGAAATACCTGCACGAGAACGGCATCGTGCACCGCGACCTGAAGGTGAGCCCCGCACCCAGGGACCCCTCACCTGCCCTGCCCCACCTCCTCCTGCTCCCCGTCACCATTTCTGTGCCACAAACCCCACCCTGTGACCACCCCACCCCCTGTTCACAGCCTGAGAACCTCCTGTACCTGACCCCCGAGGAGAACTCCAAAATCATGATCACGGATTTCGGCTTGTCGAAAATGGAGCAGAACGGGATCATGTCCACGGCCTGTGGGACTCCAGGATATGTGGGTGAGCCAAGGGCAGGAGTGGATTTCCTGGGGATAAAAAAGGGTTGTGCACATCCAGGACATTGCCTGGAAGAAGGGAAAAAAATACATCAATATGTTGGTAATAACATGGGACTCACGGATGCACTGCACAGACCTCATAAATGAGTGTAGGGACTGAAAAAACCTCAGCATTTTAAAAACACAAAGAAAAGGGTAATTTTGAGGGCAATGAAATTATTGAAAAAATTACGAAAATTATTTTAATGCAATGGGATTTTGTTTAATTCCCACCAGACTGCATTGGGTGGGTGCAGCTCCCCGGTTGAACCTCAGCATGCAGGCAGAGATTGTCTGTGATTCTTTCTATATAACGGCATAAAAAATTATAAAAAACCCGCAGATGAATTCAGCTGGGAAATGGGGCTGTTACTGCCTGAAACTCCTGCTTCTCCCGGTGTTGGATAATTCATTATCGCTCACAATTCCCCTTTTTTCCTGTCGTGCAGCCCCCGAAGTGCTGGCACAGAAGCCCTACAGCAAAGCCGTGGACTGCTGGTCCATCGGGGTCATCACCTACATCCTGTGAGTACCGAGCAGCGCATCCCGCTGCTTTCCCGGAGCTCCCCCGGGGCTCTGCGGGCCGGGGGCGATGCCAGATCCGCCCTTTGCTGCGCACTGAATTCCTCCTAAACACAGGAATTAAAGACAATCAAGTGCAGGAGCGGAGATGAAAGGAAGCGCATTTGCTCTGTTCTGTGCCTCATCCTATGCTTTGTTGGGTTTTTTTTTCCCCAGTTCCCCACAAACACCATTCCATCTTCCCGGGTACTTTTTGTTTCGTTTCCTCCCACACTGCTCAGCTCGGTACCAGCTGTGCCTTTGTCCCCTCGCTGCCGCAGTGAAGTTTTTAACTCTCCTGTGCGGCTTTGCTGTTCCCCTGAGCACAGAGGGGCAGCGGGGTGGGCACAGCAGCTCCCCTGGCCCTGCTGTCCCTCCTCACTGGGTGGCCTCTGGAGGAGCCCGTGTCCCCTTTTGTGGTGGCACTGAAGGTTCCCCGGCCCCCTGCTCTGTTCCAGGCTCTGTGGGTACCCTCCTTTCTACGAAGAAACCGAATCCAAACTCTTTGAAAAGATCAAGGAAGGCTACTACGAGTTCGAGTCTCCGTTCTGGGACGATATCTCCGAGTCAGGTGAGGTTGCAGGGCTGGGGAGCTCCACCTGCCCCTCCCCGACAGGCTCCCACCCCAAATTCCCAAAGCAGCCAAGGCCATGAACCCCCTGAGCTGCCCCAGCAGGGACGGGAGGGCTGGAATTCCGAACAGAGTCACTGACACGGCAGCAAGGAATGTGGGAATGAACAGTAAGGAATGTGGGAATGAACAGTAAGGAATGTGGGAATGAACAGTAAGGAATGTGGGAATGAACAGCAAGGAATGTGGGAATGATCAGCAAGGAATGTGGGAATGAACAGCAAGGAATGTGGGAATGATCAGCAAGGAATGTGGGAATGATCAGCAAGGAAGGTGGGAATGATCAGAGGCTCCATCTCCTCAGCTCCAGGGGGACGATGCCAAAGCAAAGCTGCCCTGGCAGAGAGGGGAGGGTTTGGAGCCTGCCTGGAATGCAGCATCCTCAGCTGAGGCCGTGGTTAATGCAAACCTGATTTTCACAAATGATTTCTGAGCTCTGAGTGGGCTCAGATCTCTCCTGGAAGTGCCCAAGGCCAGGTTGGACGGGGCTTGGAGCCACCTGGGACAGTGGGAGGTGTCCCTGCCCACCACAGGGATCAGATTTAAGCGTTCTCACCACCCAAACCATTCTGTGATTCTGTAAGAAGGGAAACTCTAGGGTTTTCCCCCATTTTTTCCTCTCGTTTTTCCTGTCAGCCCTCAGTTCCCCAGCCCAAGCTGCTCACTGCAGGCACCATCCTCACGCTTATTTCAACATCAATCTTTTATCCAAACAAACAGACCCAGCAGGGGGTGAGCTGGGCTTTAATAACAAACATCACAACCCTTCCTGCAAGAAAAACCTAGGGAAAAAATAAAAGGAGAGGGATGTAAGAGCTCTTCAGGGCAACTTCTAAATCTGCTCAGTTTGCACTTCATGGTTTTTAGAGGGTTTTTTTTGGGGGGGGCTGGGGGGGTTGTGGGTTTTTAGTTTTGTTTTTTTTTTTGTGAATAATTCAGCTGCAATTCACTCAATCTAAGAGTGAAGTTTGGTACATCCAGAGTTGATATTTGATCCAGCAGCATTTCCCGTGTTCTCTTAGGATCAGCGCTGGGAAGAAGGAGGAAATAACCTTTTATCTCTGCTTTCCCCCCTTTTCCCGAACAGCCAAGGACTTCATCCGACACCTGCTGGAGAAGAACCCCAGCACCAGGTTCACCTGTGAGGAGGCCCTGAGGCACCCATGGTGAGCCTGGGGGGGGCAGGGGGGTTCTGCAGCCCCCAGGTCCCACTCTGTGCTCCTGTGCTCCCTGGGAGAGGGGACAGGAGTGTTCCCAGATGCAGGAGTGTCCCCAGGAGCGTCCCCAGATCAGGAGTGTCCCCAGATCAGCAGTGTCCCCAGGAGCAGCAGTGTCCCCAGAACAGGAGTGTCCCCAGGAGCAGGAGTGTCCCCAGGAGTGCCCCCAGAGCAGGAGTGTCCCCAGATCAGGAGTGTCCCCACCCCATCACTAACGTCACCACCTCCCCCGTGCTGGCTCCTTGTGTGCAAAGCAAGCAAAGGCTGAATAATTAAAGCTGCAATTTGTGCACATTTGCCTCCACAAACAGAGGCAGGGGAGAAGCCCCTCCCCGAGCTTTCCCAGCTTTGAAGTGTGTGTTTGTGTTCCATTTTGTTGCTGTTTTTTTTCCTTTGGGTTTAATTATTGCTGATTGAATGTACAAAGCAGTTCAGCGCTTCCAGAATGCGGAATGCCTTCCAAACGCCATCTGCCCACGAGCCCGTTTCCTTCTCTTCCCATCTGCAGGATTAATGGCAACACAGCCCTGCACCGTGACATCTACCCATCTGTCAGCGCTCAGATCCAGAAGAACTTTGCAAAGAGCAAATGGAGGGTGAGAGGCTGCTGCAGGGAGCCCACGGCCATTTCACCAACACACACCAGTTGCTGCCAGCCAGCACCCAGCAGGGCTCCAGCTGGGGAGGGGGGAAGCACCCAAAATCTGGATCCTCCAAAGCTGGGACTGCCTGCAGCCGATGCTCACAGGGTGTTTGGAGCAGCGTTCAAAGTGAGCTGGGACATTCACCACAACCACGGAGCTGCAGGGAGAGCAGAGGGCAGGGGGGCTTTTCCAGCTGTTCCCCATTTTCCTCAGCTGGAAGCAGCTGTGGGCTCCAAACCATCAGTGGGGTTCATGGCAGGGATGTGCCCACCCCAAACTGCGCTGTGCTGGTGTCACCTGGGTGGGGGGACAGCGTGTCCTGGCACCACCAGCTGCTCACAGAGGTTTTGTTTTCCTCCCCAGCAAGCCTTCAACGCTGCAGCCGTCGTGCACCACATGAGGAAGCTGCACATGAGCGGCCACGGGGCAGCCGAGGGCTCTGTCCCTGTCACAGACACCCCAGAGCCCCCCAGGCCCACGGGGACCCCCCTGCCAGCAGCACCAAATGATGACGAGGACACAGCACAGGGGCACCCAAACCCTCCCAACCTCCCTGAGCCTGAGCAGGACACGGGAATGGGGGAGGAAAAGCTGCCAAGGCCCCCAGAGGAGGGACCCCTGCCCAGGGACAGCAACATGGCCCTCCCAGACAGCCACAGCCCCCCAGAGGAGGGACCCCTGCCCGGGGACAGCAGCCTGGCCCTGTCAGACACCCAGAGCCCCCCAGAGGAGGGAGCCCTGCCCAGGAACAGCAGCCTGGCCCTGCCAGACACCCAGAGCCCCCCAGGCAGGAGCTCCTGTGGCTGCAGCCCCTCCTGTGTGGGCCATGAGAAGACAAAGGCGTCCTCCTGCTCCGAGACAGCGCTGCTCAAAAAGTCTTCAAAATCCCAGTAGGTACCGGGTCATTCCCATGGAATTCCCAGGGAATTGAGTGGGATTGGCCATCCCTGGAGGGAGGTGCCTGGCACAGGGGTTGTGGCAGGTGGAGGGAGAAGGGGAGGGATGAGCCAAAGCTCTGCTGGGCTGGAAGCTGTGCCCAGCTCTCCTGTGTGTGTCCCAGGCTGGCTGGCACAGATCATCCATGGGCTGGAGCACTCTGGGTTTTCCAGAAGTTCTCGGTGCCTCAAGCTGCTGAGAGCCTGCACCCAGCCCTGCTCTGCCCTCACAGTTCTGTACATCGACACCACAATTCCCCTACAGAACGATCCTAAATAATTATTGCCTCTTCACTAATTGCTATTTCTCCTCTTTCTGTTCCCTTTCGCCCATCCCCAACCAGTCACTTCAAGTCAGAGGTTCTCGTTCCAGTGAAAACCAGTAAACACTCGTCCCACTGTGGCACTGGGCAAACTGGAGTTTGTTTGATCATGTGATGGAGGCAGCCACGTGGCCAGAGGTGAGTGCCCTGCAATCCAATCACCAGCTGCTCTTAATTAATCGAATTAGAGCAGGTAGAAGGGAAAGGCACAAACAGCACAGTGATTATACACAAAATAAACGAACCCGGGGGTTTTTTACAAGAGAAAAAACCTTTCACCAAAGCCCCTCTCCAGCAGTGACTCAGCTCTCAGCTTCCAGCAGGGCCAGGCCACTCAATCCAACTTTTACATCACAACGAGGTTGCCCAGGAACGTGAGAGAGGCAGCCAAGCATGGGTTTGTCACAGCAAACTCTGCAGTGATTTCCAGCTATTCACTGGTGAAAACGCTGCTGCCAGCCTGTCCCTCAGCTGTGGCTGTGAGCACAGAGGTGACAAGAGCTGCAGGGCCAGGCTCAGCACAGCCAGCACAGCCTCTTTCCCGGATTTGGCCCAGGCAGGCTTGAATGTCTTTGTGAGCAGAGCCCAGAGATCTCATTTTGTAAAGCAGAGTGAAACAATGAGAGTTTGGTGCTGTTTGACCAGAGCTTGGCTCAGTGCTGTTCTCATCTGCAGCGCTTTGTGTGTGAGCAGTGAGAAGCTTGGCTGTCACATCCTGCTCTAAGGAACGTCCCAAAGGTCAGCTCCTGCTGGCAGAGCTCTCCTCAAAAGCGACACCAAAGGAGCTCCCTCCTCTCTGTCCTGAGCCAGGCTCTGCTGATGAGGGTGTTTGAACAGGACTGCCACGGACAGAAGGATTAACAGCAGAGACAAATGCGAGTTAGAGCCAGCACAGAGTGCAGAGAGGCTCGTTTGGAGGATCAGGGCTGTGATAACCCTTTGTAAGAGCCCACAAAGGGATCTGAGCTGTCCCGGCCCCCACAGAGCCTCATTAGCAGCACCTCATTAGCAGCACGTTCTGCAGGGAGCAGGGCAGTGAAACAAAGCCCAGCCCTCACCTGCCTTTCTCTCTCTTGCAGAACCAGAAGGGCTCTTTCACTCTTTTCTGCACTCCAGAGCCAGACACGGCCAGGCTGAGCAGGACAGGAGGCTCTGCCCCGCCAGCAGCTCCCAGAGCAGTGCCCAGCTGGGGCCGGGGGCACAGCAGGGCCAGCACCCATCCCTGCAGGGAGCTGGGGCTGATTCTGGACCATCAGAGCCGGGAGGAGGCCAGGGAAGGTCTGAGGCTCCTGCTCCCACCCCCAGTGTTCGTTCCCATAGGGCACCATCAGTGCTGCAGCTTCTGTTTTCTGTTTAGTCGTCAATGCCCTGCACAGCAGCAACCCCTCACACCAAAGCCATGCAGAGCTTTATTCCCGTGGCAGCTCAGTTGGTTTTGCAGCCTCATCCTCTCCTCTCCTCGGGCTTGGTGAGCCCCAGGCTTTGGCACTCTGGAGTTCAGCTGCCCAGCCCTCACTGCAGCTGCAACAGGAGGGAGAAGCTGCTGGAAAGCTCCCCGTGTCTGACAATAACACAGCAAGGTCTGAGCTCCCCTTCCAAGGCTGTAATTGCACAATGAACACTCGCTTAATAAAGCTGAGATTTGTTTTGTAGAGTGCCTCTTGGTTATTCATAGAAATCTGCTGTGGAAATGCTCTGTTAAGTCCCTCCTAAAGCTTTCCCCTGTGCATCCCAGAGCTGCTCCCGCTGGTGTTTTTCTGGCAAGATGTTCTGTGGTAAATAGGAAGCAGATTGTGGCAGAGAATCAAACAAGACATCTGACTTCACCTTCCACTAGGAGCCTGTGTTTCTCTGATTTGCATAAATATAGGTGTGTTGTACAGAGGCAGATAAAATTCTCCATTTCTCTGATCTGCTTATTTGAAGGAAGATCTCAGAGGGAAGTATTGAAGCCATGGCGTGTTTGAAGAATTAACTGCAGCACAGATAAAAAGCTTTAGAAGACCCCACAGGAGGGCTTTAATTTGAACAGTGAAATTCAGCTTAAAGAGCTTGAATTGGCTAAAAGAAGAAAAAAAAATCATTTCCCGGTTTATAAAGTCCTCTGGAAATAACAACCTGGGGGTGTTTACTTGCCATGGGAGCCTGGTGTCTCTCCCCCTTTCTCCTCCAACCACTGGGCAGCTTTGGCCAGTCCAACCCATCCATGGGGCTGCTCCTTCGGTTCAGTGCCGCTATTTTCCAGAGGTATGGAAAACTGACTTGCTAAAAATAGGGAAATTGGGCCCAGGAGAGCTCCAGCTGGCAGATGGGGATGAATGCAGCAGTCTGTGTGTGCAGAGCAGGCAGCCGTGCCCCCAGCTCACGAGCAGCTGTCGTAGTAGTTGACTTTCCTCTTGATGGTGTCCCGGATCCTTCCCACCTGCTCCTCCAGCCCCGACAGCCGAGACATCCTGGCCAGCAGAGCCTCGTTGCCTTCCTGAATTTCTGACTCTAAAGCTGAGGAGAGAGGGCAGGGAAGGGAAGGGTTACACGGTGGGGTTGGGCTGAGCCTCCACCTCACTCCTGCACGGCTCTGACAGGGCAAGAAAACCAAGATCCTGCACTCCCTCTGCTCCCCACCCTCTGAACAACCCCCAAAACACCGCCCCCGTTAGTTTTGAATGCCAGCAAATGGAAGTGAGGGTGTGGAGGAAAACGGGAGCACAGGGACACTGCAGGCAGGGCTTCCCTTCATGGTGGAACCCCGGGAAACTCTGGATTTCCTGGCACAGCACCACCAGGCACAGCCCCAAGCCCATCCTCTCACTGCCCAAAGTGCACTGTGCCCCTCATCACCCCCTCCCCTCACACCACAGCAGGCCAAGCTCTTCCCCAGGGCACAATGATGCTGTGAGAGCCTTACTTTCCATCCTGAGCATGATGCCCATGGTCTCCTGGAAGAGAGCCTGCGCCTCCTGGCCGATGCTCTGCACCCTCCTGCCCTGCTCGCCCAGCTCCAGGCCCTGCCCCATCCTGCTCTGCAGCTCCGAGTACAGCTCCTTCACCTGGGCGAGAGCCTGGGGAAAAGCAAACAAACACTGCAGGGAGCAGCCTTGGAGAGCAGGGATTGCCAGGGCTGGGTGCTGGTAGATATTAAATGATACTGCACCAGAGCTTTGTGTCTGTTACCAAACGTGTGATGGTTTGTGATGAGCTCCAACACCGACAGAGCTCCACGAGCTGCTCTGCCCCAGGCAGGACGGAGCAGAAATGAGCTCCCAGCAAAGGGTGTTAGGATTGGGAAGGGCTCGGGAGAAACCCAGCAGCGGGATGATGCTGTCACAGCGATGTGAGAGCCGTGACCCGCCCAGGAAAGGCTCCAGAGCCGGGGGCAGTGCTGTGCTGTGCTGCTCCAGCAGCGGGCACAGCCCAGCCTGTACCTGCTGGGCACTGCTGGCCCTCTGTGCCCCTGTCCCTGGTGTCCCCAGCCTGTACCTGCTGGGCACTGCTGGCCCTCTGTGCCGCTGTCCCCGCCGTGTCCCTGGTGTCCCCAGCCCGCAGCCGGTTCTGCTCAGCCCCACGCTGCAGCTGTGCCAGCCTCGCCTCCAGCTCTGCCAGCCCGGCCCCCACGGCCCCCAGGCTGCTCTCGGCCGGCCCCAGGACAGCCTCGATCTGCAGGCACAGGGATCCCGTCAGCAGGGGGGACACAGACCCCAAACCCCGCTGGGCTGAAGGACACACGCGGGACAGGGGCTCGGGCTCGCTCCGGGCATCCCTCACCTCGTCCACACGCTCCTGGATGAAGCGCAGCGAGGAGCCCGAGCCCCTGAGAGCCCCCTGTGCCTCCAGCAGCACGGTGTGGGCTCGCTGCAGGGTCCCCAACACCTCCTCCACGCTGCCCTCCACGGCGTTTGCCCGGTTCCTGCGGAAAGGGGGAAGCAGCCGGGAGTGAGTGTGGATGAGGGCAAGGACTGGAGGTCCAGGGCTCAGAGGTAAAATCAGGGAGCCCGGGAAGCAAGAGAGGATTGCTGCTGGGAAGGTTGTGATCTCCCACCCCCAAAACCCACACGTCTGGACTTCCAGCAGGTTTCCTTGTGAGAGAAACATCAGTTCCGCTTCACAGCCTCAAGCAGAGGAGACAAACTAAGAAGGGGAGAGAAACCCCTTCCTCCAAACGAGTCCGAACCGTTTATTCCACGGTGCATGACAAGGTATCCAAGGGACAGCAGTAACCATGGGAGCAGTTCCAATCAACGCTTTTCTGCTCACAGTGGGGCTGCTCAGGCCGGGTGACAGAGCTCTGGAGAAAGCCAGGCTCCCCTGTCTCATCACTTCCAGCAGGTTAAGCAGGTGTCAGACACTGCCAAGGAGTTTAGAGATTTATCCTGCTGACCTTCTCTCTGGGGTATTGCTGCAAGTCAACTTGTGACAAAGCAGATGCTCCAAATTGGCAAGGACGCCCTGTAATTACTTTTTAAGGGGCCTTGGAATAATCCTCCCAACTTTCACCCAGAAAACAAATAGCCCCTTGACTGTCCCCAGGCTGTCTTGTGCAATTAGGATGTAGGTCACCAATACCCACTAATACCAGGGCAACGCTGTCATCCCCCAGCACAGGCACTCGAGATAAGAGAAAAGCCTCCGCTGCTTTTGATAAAGCCCTTCTTGTCCTGGTATCTATAACAGAAACTGTTCTTGGGAGATTTATTGGCACTGGGGCCCCAGGGAGGCGTCTGGAGATTGCAGACTCATTCTTTTAGGCACTGGATGGACATAGAAGATCCTGGCCTAAAACTTCAGATTGTGCAAGTCAGGGCAGCTCGAGCAGAGCAAGATTTGAACCCAGCTGAGAACCACCAGTTCCACTGCAGGCGAGGGACCCTCAGCTGCCAAGGGCCTTGAACCCCCACCCACCTGGCCTGCTCTGCCTCCTGCTGCAGCCTCTTGGCCCTGGCGATGTCCTGGGCTGTCTGGGCAAGGATGTCCTCGGGGCACTGCAGCTCGGCCGCCAGCCTTTGGATCTCGGTCACCCTCCTGCGGACTGCAGCAGCGTCCGTGGGGAGGCGCAGGGACAGAACTGACTCACTGATTTCCTGGATGGAGGCAGGATCCGTGTCCTTGTCTGCAGAGACAGCATCAGGGAAGGTGGGAGTGCAGGGGAGGAGGAGGAGGGCAGACACCCATGCACATCTCACACACATTCCAGACAGCTGCCAGGATCCCTTCTGAATTAATCTCCTTGAATTCCACGCACTTCTCATTCACACCAGCAAAACTTCCAGGAAATTGTTGGAAGGATCCCTTGAATTTGGGAATGATAACACCATGGCTGAGCCCAGGGCAGTCAGGCAGCCCTCACTGAGCAGATGAGGGTGTGTTTCAAGACAAGCCTTTTTTCATTTCACAAATAAAAGTTAATAAATCAGAGGCAGGCAGAGCCCAAGGGACATTAGCCCAGCGATTAGCTCAGAAATATCTTCACTCATCATTAACACCAGGCAGCACCAAATGACCTGAATTTCTTATTCAGCTAATGCTCAGGAGGCTCATTATGTTATTACAATCTGTCTGTGAACAATAAGTCATCCCATCAGTTTGTAGGACAACAAGGGATTCTCATCTGATTAACAGCCTGCTCCAGAGAAGGGTCATCTGTCTGTCTGTCTGTCTGCATCAGTGAGCATGGCCAGAAAACCTCTGTGCATCAGCTGGCTGCAAATCCCCATCCCTGGAATGCCCAGGGAGCACCTGGATGTGGCACTCAGTGCTCCGGGCTGGTGACAAGGGAGGATCGGGCACAGCCTGGACTCGGTGACCTTGGGGGTCTTTTCCCAGCTGGGTGATTCTCTGCTGGGTGCAAACAGCAGCTGTGTCCGTGCACAGAGCGGCTGCACCCCTGAGGTACCTGCCAGGAAGCTCCTGACCCTCTGCAGGAGCTGCCGCAGGCGCCGCACGTCGCTCTGGATCTGCGTCCTGCTCACACCCAGCTGCTCCACCAGCCGCCTCATGCTGCTCTGGATCTGACTGGCTGACAGCTCTGTCGTCTCAATCTGCACACAGCAACGGCCTGGTGGTGCCTCTGCTCCAGCCAGAGCCCCCCACCCTGCATCTGCTCCATCCAGAGCCCCCAGCCCTGCATCTGCTCCATCCAGAGCCCCCAGCCCAGCCCCAGCTCCATCCAGAGCCCCCAGCCCTGCCCCAGCTCCATCCAGAGCNGCCCCATCCAGACCCCCCAGCCCTGCCCTGGCTCCATCCAGAGCCCCCAGCCCTGCCCCAGCTCCATCCAGAGCCCCCAGCCCTGCCCTGGCTCCATCCAGAGCCCCCAGCCCTGCCCCAGCTCTGACCCAGACATGGTGCTATTCCCTGTTCCCACTGTGCCAGGGCTTTAAAGGATTGTAAATGTTAAAGACTGAGGGTTGGATCTGCAAAGGAAGCTCTCAAAGAGGGACAGCACCATTTAGCTTTTAAAAACACCATTGGAATGGATTTTGAATTACTTGGAAAGGTCACTTTCTCTTTGTAAGGCACAGAGAGAAGCTGCAAGAGCCCTAACACGTGAACTCTCTCTGGTTGTATCAAACACATCAAACCTGCAGAACTGGAGAGTTTTCCACATTCCAATTCCATATTCCCAGCCCTCCTGCCACACTGATCCCAGCCCAGGAGGGAGAGAGGTTCCCTTGTGCTGTGTCCGGTGCCACTCCTGTGCCTTCAGCAGGGCAGGAGCACCCACACACACACAGGGATCCCCCCACTCCAAAATTCCCGGGTTTCTGAAGCTGCCCAAGGGATCAAGGCTCAAGCAGAGTTTGAGGTGGGTATTCCTCACTCTGCTGTGCTAAGCAGAGGTCTGAGGGGGACAGGCAGTGCCCACACTCACCAGCTGTGCCGTGTCCTGGAGCCTGGCGCTCAGGCTGCTGAACTCCTTGGCCGCTCGCCCGGCTGCAGCCAGGGCCCCGCTGGCCAGGGGGAAGAGGCCGTGGCAGGGCTGGCCAGCCCCACAGGCAGAGCCATTGTCCCGAGGGCACAGCAGCCCCGGGCAGTGGGCAGGGGTGCACGGCTCCACCCGGGCCCCTCCGCACACCTGGGCAGGGAGAGAACAGCTGGAGTGGGCAGCGCCCGGCTGGGCACACCTGGGTGCCCACGGGGGGACAAACAGAGCCCCACAGGGATGGCAGGCCCTGCAAGGGAGCTGGGAACTGCAGGAGCTGTGTGGGCACAGGAGGGAGCCCAACGGGCTGGCAGTGACACAGGTGGCACAGCGGCACAGCCCAAAGCACTGGAGATGTGCCACCATCAGAGAAGGGCAGGCAGAGCTGGGTGCCCTCCCCTGAGCCAGTGACACCAGGTCAGCACAGCCTCACCAGCCCGAGCTGCAGCAGAAACAGGAGCCAAGCAGGAGCCAAGCCCCAGTGGGTCACAGTGAGGGACAGCACATCTGTGTGGGGCAAACACCTCTGCAGGACAAACCCCTCTGCCTTTGGGGGAGAACAAGATGAGAAAGCCCTGGAGAGCAGCAGCAGTTTGGAGTGTGGCACCTGGCAGAGTCAGCCCCAAAGCCTCAGTGCAGCAGGGGCACAGCCAGGCCAGGCTGTGGCTCAGATCGGGCTGGTGCCCCCGGCAGCAGAGAGAGGCTGGTGGTCTCCACAGCAACCGACACCGAGATGGGTCTCCATGGCAATAACAAAGCAGCGAAGGAGAAACGACAGAAACCTCATCCAGAAATTAAGTGGGTCTTGGAGATACGAGAAGTGACAGGAGAGAGTCCCCGGAGGGAAATGCAGACGGCTGGGAGGGGTGGAGGGCAGTGTTTGGGATCTGGGATGCCCCCTGGCAGCTCTCCAGCCGGGTGTGTGTGGGCACAGCCTCGGTCCTGCCGTGCCCGAGGAGGTGCAGGGCTGCAGGACGAGCTCCCGAGCTCCACAGGGCGCCCCTGCAAACCAGACCCAGCCCGGCGGGAGGCCAAAAACCCGCTCTGCATCTTCACCTGGTTGATGATGGGGGTGATGTCGGGGGCTGAGGCCAGCTCTCCCTTCAGGGCCAGCAGCTTGGCCGTGTCCCCGGCCAGGTCCCGCTGCAGCCCCGCGATGCTCCCGCGGCTCTCCCTGGCCTGGGCCAGCAGCCCCGGGGCACCCGCGGCCAGGCCGGCGGCACTGCTGGAGCTGCGGTAGGCAGAGCGGATGGTCTGGAAGGCTCCTGCGGGAATGAAAGCCACAAATGGCACAGATTAGTCAGAAATGCGGCGCGGCCCCTCGGGGAGGCACTGCCTCTGCCCCGGTGTGCGCAGGAGAGGGGATCAGCCACGGATCAGTCACCGGGGCAGCACCAAAAGCTCCTTTTCATTCCAAACACCTTTCAGCCATTCCCTCAGCCAGCTCGGGGTCTCCTGAAGGACTGAACCCAGGCTTGGGGTGAAAAGGCTGAAAGCCAGCCCAGGCACACCCCCTGACCCCGGGTTTTGGCAGGGCAGGACAGACTCCAGAGCCTTTTGCTGCTCCCCAGCAGCTCCCACCATTCCCCTGCAGCACAGGCTGAAGGAGGGTGGCCAGGACATGGAGCTCTGAGCAGACAGAGGGGCAGAGTGACCTGTCCTGGTGCCACTGGGCACGGCTGGCACGTCCCCGAGCTGTGGGGAGAGGGGACAGCAGAGAGGCACTGCAGGAGAAGGAGCTGGAGCAGGAAATGGCAGCAACCACCAGCATCGTCAAGGGGTTTAATTGTCCTTAATGAGCTCTTCTCCTCCCCAGTGCCTGACAGGAGCCCGGCTCCCTTCCCCACCTTCCATCCCAGGGACCCTCCCCAGTAGGGCTGTGCCCTTCCCAGCCCTCCCTGGCAGCAGAGACTCTGCAGGTGGGCACAGAATGAGCTGCCAGCCCCACAACACCAGAATAAACACCCCAGCAGTGAGAGCCCAGTGATGGACCAGGCTGCAGGGAGAGCATCCTCCTCACTGGAGAGGAGATGTGTTTGCTGTTCTGAGCTGGCAGCAGGATAAAAACCCCTTCCCATCCATCCAGCCAGGGGAAACCCCAGGCAGTCACTGAGGTAAAGGAATGACTGCAAAGGAAGAGATGCTGCAGCTGCAGGGCTGTACCTGACAGGTCCGTGCTGCGGCTGGATTCAAACTGGGTCCTCTTGCTCTGGTACTGGGAGTTGGTGACAAACAAGCTGCTGTTGAGGGCTTCGAGCTCCCTCGACAGAGAGGCAGTGTCATCCAGGATGTGAAGGTTGGGATTTATGCCTCGGACCTGTTCCCTGGGAGAGAAAAAGAACAAAATGTGAATTAAGTAGGGGCACCTGGCAAAGGGGCACTTCTGAGCCCACAGACATGCCACAGACACGCCAGGGCCTGGCAGATTTGCAGAGAGAGGAGCTGGGCTGCAGCCCCTCCACAGCTGGGCTGTGCCCATGCAGAGAGCAGGAATGCTGAATGTGCTCTGAGAGTGCCACCACGCAGCTCTGAGAGTGCCACCACTCAGTCCTGAGAGTGCCACCATGCAGCTCTGAGAGTGCCACCAGGCAGCTCTGAGAGTGCCACCAGGCAGCCCTGAGAGTGCCACCCCGCAGGCTGCCCACTCTCCTCCTGCCTCGAGGACATTGTGCAGGGACAGGCAGACACAGAAGCGCTGCTCTGCTGCTTCCCTGCTCCTCTCCTGAGCAGAGCCAGGCATGGCAGGGACAGAAGCAGAGCAGAACCCGTGCAGGCAGCTCCCAGAGAAACCCCAGCAGCTCCCCGTGGATCAGGGCAGCACCCACCCCTCACCTGATGGCAGCGAGCGCGGTGCCCGCCTGTGCCAGGCTCTGCTGTGTGACAGCGGGGTGGCCGAGGATGCCCCGTGCCTGCTGCAGGTTCCCCTGTGCCTGTGACAGGCGGGGGCCCAGCTGGGAGCCCCCCGTGCCCGCGGGCAGCAGCGCTGTGGCATTGGCCAGCCCGGCGCGGCGCTGGCGCAGGCGCTGCACGTCCCCGTGGTGGGTGTGGAAGCAGGGGTGGCACAGCTGGCAGCCGGGGTAGGGCCCGCAGTGGCCCTGCTGGCAGCGGTCACAGCGGGGCCCGGTGACACCGGCGCGGCACAGGCACCTGCCCGTGGCCCTGTCACAGCCCGGCTCCTCCGTGCCATCGAAGTCACAGTCACACTCTGGGACAGCAAAGGTGGAGGGAGAGAGAAGGTGATGGTGAAGGATTTTCTATTGGTATAAAACCACCCCTTAATTAGGGTTAATGAGGTCCCAACCCAACCTGACATCCGTCCCCTCCCGCCAGCTCCTGCAGCAGCTGGGACAAAGGTGGCACAGGCAGAGCCCCAGGAGCTGGCACAGCCCCTGACCCTGCCAGGGCCAGCCCAGCGTGGCCAAGGACTCTCCCAATGCTGCTGGGAGGGCACTGGTGCATACTGGGGATGAACTGGGAGGTGCTCCAGAGAGGAAATCTCTCCTGCCAAACAGCAGGGGAGCAGGGATGTCAGGAATGGGCCAGCTGCTCCTTTTCCCCGATAATCCCTGGTGTGACACGGGCACTCCTGGCCAAGCCAAAGCTGTACCTGTGCATCCTCCCTGAGCGTCTCGGTAGTGCCTGGGTGGGCACTGCTGCTGCCCCAGCGCCGAGCAGCTCTGTCCTGTGAAGCCATCCCTGCACGGGCACTGTCCTGTGAGCTGAGAGGGGGGCACGTCAGGGACACCCACTGCTGGGCACAGCTCTGCCCCACCTGAGCAGCTCCTGACCACCAAAACCAGCACACGGGCACCTCCTCCTCCCAGCCTGTGCCCAGGGCATGCCCCAGGTGCCCGTGCCAGGCTGCAGCTCAGGCACAGGATGCAAACAGGCTCCAAACAGCCCCAGCACCACGAGGAGGCTGCTCAGCCCTGTTTCAGAAACAAAGCAATCGCCCACCAGCAGCTGCTTTGGTGTCTCAGGTCTCCTCCCCACGCTGAGCTCGTTTGGAACCTATCTGAGGCTCCCAGAATTTGTCATGGTTTGGGGTTTTTTTTACATTTCATTTTCCCAGTTGCTTCTTCAGCCTGAAGTGGCACACATGCTTTTCATTGACAAATGAGCATAATTAACTTCCCTCGCCTCTATGAAGATGTCTTATTAGGGCTTCCTTGATAAATATCAGGCTTGTTAAAGTGACTTAATCTTGCCAGAATAATTAGCACCTTCTTTCATTTTCCTGAATAGCCTGTCGTGGTGTTTTCTAAGAATGAGGAGAAGGAAAATAGGAGTGGGATGCGCTGGGGAGCACACGGCTCTTTTTGTGAAGGCTCCTACGGATGGGGCAGGACAAAGGAGCTGGGTTTGGTGCTGTGACAGGTCCCCAGTGAGGGGACACAGAGCCACGGCCGTGCCACCCTGGTCTGTGCAGCTCAACCCCCCAGAGCCCCTCAGAGCAGCAAAGTGGAGTCAGGAGAGGAAAAAGCAGATCAAGCCCAGGGAAATGGGAAGGAAACGCCGCTGTAGGAAGGGGAGTGACCCTGCGGGTACCTGGTCGCAGTGGGGGCTGAGGGAGCCGCGGGGGTGGCAGGCACAGGGCCGGCAGCCCTGCCCGCTGCCCAGCCCCCAGTGCCCGGCCGCGCACTGCCCGCAGTCGCTGCCCACCACGTTGGGCAGGCAGGAGCAGCTCCCGCTGTCACCGTCACAGGGCACCGCGTCCTGCCGCGTCCCCAGGGCATTGCAGCTGCATCCTGCAACGGGGAGGGGCTGTCTGTGCTGGGAACAGCATCCCCAAGGAGCCACAGCCACCCCAAGAGGGGCTGTCCCTCTGTCCCGCTGTCCCTCTGTCCCTTCCCACCTGAGCCCAGGACAGCCCCCCGCAAATGCTGCAGCAGGAATTGGAGCCCCAGGAGCCTCAGCATCCCCCAGCCCAGGGGACACAGCAGTGCCCCGACCCACAGCTGCCCTGCTCTGTGCATGGCA
>VWYP01008537.1:0-17375 GCA_013400435.1 Pycnonotus jocosus | reverse complement strand
CCTCACACACACACACCTCACACACACACCTCACACACACACCTCACACACACACACCTCACACACACACACCTCTCACACACACACCTCACACACACACCTCAGCAGAGCAGCAAAGGCTTTTGTGCCAGAGGAGCAGGAACCTTCCCAGGGACTGCCCTCAGCAGTGCGGGGTGCCCTGGGCCCCACCCCTCACCAGGTGTACCAGCCCCCCATCCCTCACCAGGTGTACCACGCTTCCAGGTCCCCCCGTGTCCCTGCAGCACCGCCCTCCCCAACCCCAGGGTCCTAGTGGGGGTCCCTGTCACAAAGCCCCGTTCCGTACCGTGCCCCCGTGCAGGGGGTGCCCCCGCAGCTCCTGGCACCGCGGGTCCTGCCAGCCCTCGGGGGAGCCGCGGGGCACTCGGGGGAAGGCGGTGGCACAGTCGGAGGCCAGGTACTGCAGCACCTGCCACGTCCTGCCGGAGTCCAGGGAGCGCTCGATCAGCATCGCTGCGGGAGGAGACTGCGGGCAGGGACAGGGACACGGCTGGCACCGCGGGGTGACACCGCAGGGCAGGGACAGGGACATGGGGTGACACCGCAGGGCAGGGACAGGGACACGGCTGGCACCGCGGGGTGACACCGCAGGGCAGGGACAGGGACACGGCTGGCACCGCGGGGTGACACAGCGGGGCAGGGACAGGGACATGGGGTGACACCTCGCGAGCAGGGACAGACACGGGGCTGGCACTGCAGGGCAGGGACAGGGACACAGGGTGACACCACTGGGCACGGACAGGGACACGAGGTGACACCGCGGGGCAGGGACAGACTCATGGAATGACACCACAGTGTGACACCTCAGGGCAGGGACAGACAGGGCAGGGCAGGGACACACACACGGGGTGACACCACGAGGCAGGGACACACACACAGGGTGACACCACAGCGTGACACCCCCCCATCTCCCCCAGACACCAACCCTGAAGTGCAGCACCACGCTGTCCAGCTGGAACATCTGCTCCAGGTCCAGCTGCAGGGACACGCGCTCCACACCTGCGGGCACAGAGCGGCACCGTCACAGGGGCACACGGGGACATGGGACAGTGCCCAGCCATTGCCTCCTTTCCTCCCCATCCACGGAGCTCAGCACCATCCCCTCTCCCCTCGGGGGGCTGTTGGCAGCAGTTTGTGTCCCTCGTGTGTCCCTCACCGTTCTGGGACTGCCACCAGCGCGCGCGGCCGGCCGAGGACAGCACGTTCTCCACGCGGTGCCCGCTGTAGCTGTGGGGCAGCCTGGAGTCACACCTGCAGCATTTCATGCTCCACTGCAAAGGAAAGGACAGCGGGAGTGAGCAGCCAGCAGCCCCGAGGGAAAGGCCTGGGGGTGAGGAGGGAAGGCAGGGTGGATTCAGCGAGGATCGAGGAGCATCAGCACAGCTCCTTTAGAGACAGGGCCACCAGCAGCCAGGCTGGCGACACACAGGCCTCAAGTGCTCCCCTCCACACCTCCTTAAAAACCACAACTCGGGGTTTTGTGGACTAAAAACTGAACACAAAAGGCTTTTGACTAACTCTGATTTTTGGTGAGCCATCATAATTGAGGGTTTTTAAGCAACCTCCCCTGGTTTCCACAACGCCAACACTTGACAGAAAGCCCTTTGCAGCTTTTCAGGAGTGGTTTGCCCTTTCCACAGTGCCGAGGGGCTGTCTGGTGGACAGAAGGGCCTTTCTCTCCTCTCCAAGGGCCTTTCCCCGGGGGCAGAGCAGGAGCAAACAGTGGGTGAGAAGCCAGGGGGTGGGAAGTCGAGTGGCTCAAAGTTCAGCCCTTCACTTGAGCAAGCGACCCAAGGAGCAAACAGAGATTTAGCACCGGGAACGTGGGGACGGGACAAAACCGTCCCCCAGGGAGCAAACAAATACCCAAAAATGTCACCAAGGTGGCAAAGCTCCCTGCAGGCACCAGCAGGCACCAGCGAGGGGCTCCTGAGGCGGCTCGGAAAGGGGCAGAGAGCGGCAGGAAAGAGACGGAGCAAGAGCTGGGAGTGGGGAAGGGCTGGAGAGCAGCCAAGGGGAGAGGCAGGCACGGGGTGGGCGAGGACCACCACAAAAGCGGGATGGAGACGGCCTCGAGGCAGAGGAAAGGCATGGCAAGGGGGGTGGGGAATTAATTAGGAGATGGGGAATTAGGAGATGGTGCCAGAGCCCACAGCAGCATCCCCCGGGGACACGGGAAGGACTAAAAGCACTTGGAGTGGAGCAAACCCAGGGATTGCAGAGACCACTGGGAGGGGAAAGATGCTGCTGAGGGCATGAAATGACGGGCTCAGCACCTCCAGCCTGCTGGAAAGGGTTATCCAGAGAAGATGGGGCTGCCCCAGCCCTGGCAGTGTCCCTGGCCAGCTTGGGTGGGGCTCAGAGCACCCTGGGACAGTGGGAGGTGTCCCATGAGAGGGCCCTGGGCTGCACCATCTCCTCCAACCCAAATTGTCGGGGATTGTGAGCTGGCAGAGGCCTGGGCACACAGGAGCCTCCCAAAGGGAGCAGTGGGACACGTCTGTCACACAGACACATCCCAGAGCCCGAGGGATCAGGGAGGGCAGCAGGGTTTGCCAGAGATGGCAGGAGCCAGCCCTGAGGGCTCAGAAAGGTGACCCTGGGTGCAGAGTGGGGCTGGCAGGGGCACAGCTGGCACAGGGAAGGCAATGGGACACCCTCTGCAGGGCTGGCAGGGCTTTGGGGGACACCAGAGGCACGGGTGGGTTGGGAGCAGAGTGGGGAATCAGCTCTCAGTGGCTGAGCAGGGACAGGGGGTGACAAGTGACAAGCAGCACTTCCTGCCCGTGCTAAAACTTTCCATGGGATGCTTAAACCAGAGGATAAATCCAACCCAAACCCCAAACAGGGTCCCTCACAGGGAAGGGACAGCTCTGTGCTTGGGAGGGCTGGGCCACAGCGACACCACCATTTCTGCTTTCCCCTTTAGAAATTAATTTGTGGTTTACAAAAATTAACCTGTGGTTTCATCCCTAACACAGCCCAGAGCTGAGTCTGCTCTGTGCCAGCCTGGGAACCCTTCCCCAGCCGGGTGCACAGTGAGGTCCTCACTTGTAACCCAGCTGTTTCCATATTTTCCACAATCTTTATGTTCCCTGTCTATAAATAGCCCAGCACAGGAGTTGGCAAACTCTGATATTTGTAACAATATCACAAAGTAAGCAAACATAGCACTGAAAATGTATAATCATGCAATTTCCCTGGCTCCACCAGTGAGAATCACAAATAATTGAATCAGAACTCATTTCAGATAATGGCCACGAGCAGCAAATTGTCAGGGAACTGCAGGAATTATCCACAGAAATAATCTACAGAACAATTGCCAGCGGTGATTAAACTTCCCACCAGTCCTGACTGTGCTTAGCAAAGGAGAAAGGAAGGTTTGCTGCAAGGGGAAAGGTTAATCTCGGCTAAATTATTCATTAGGAGTGACTCGTGCATACTTATGAGCTCATTCACAGGCAGGGACAGCGGTGCTCTCCAGCAGCCACAGTGCAGCAAACGTGGTGCTAAAATCAAAACAGAGCTTCAGCTGTGTGAGACAAACCCTTCCCAGGCAGCCCAGGGCTGTGCTGAGGGCAAAAACCCCAATTTTTTTTTTCCCCCTTCACTTTTAAAATTAAAGCTAAAATTAACACTGGAAGCCAAATTCATTTCACATGCTCGGAGTAAATTGTGAAAGCCCTGTATTGCACAACAGCAGGGTTTGCTCTTACCAGCTGTGACTATGTGTCTCAAAGTTCCTGGGGACAGAGGGAATTACCAAAAATGACAGCCCAAAACGAGGACAGATTCACCAGCACGTACCTTTTCCCAGCTCTCTCCCATTTATTATTATTATTTTTAACCAGGCTCGGTGGATCCCTGGGAGCTGGGCCAGGAACACACGAGGCTCTAAGGGATAAATGAGGGAGATTTTGGGGTCTGCTCTGGGTCAGCCACCCCTGGCTCTCAGCAGATCCTCCCCTCCCTGCCAGGCACAGAACTGTGTTTGGGAAGGGCTGGGGGCTGCCAGGGCTGTTTGAGGAAGGCAGAAGAGGTTGTGGGGTCAGCAAGGAAATCACTCCTCACCCTCTGTGCCTCCAAGCCGCTCCAGAGCCACCCAAAGTAGGGGTTATGGAGGTTCTGGGATTAAGGGAAATTCATTCCAGGCTTTTGAAAGATAATTCACCACTCAGTTGTGTGAGAGGGAAAACTACTGTGCTCAGAATAGATAGAGTCATGCCTCAAAAATAAACGGGAGGGGAGAAAAGTCCACAAAGAGCAACTGGGAAATGTCAGAGCGTGGCAGTTGTGCAGGTTTGTGCTGCTCTCCTCCTGCCCTGGCCTCATGAGCCAGGCTCTGAGCAGCCTCTCTGCTCGTGCAGGGGCAGCAAACCTCGCTCAGGTTTAACCTGATGGCCCCAAAGCTATTTCAGGAGCTCCTGCTGCCATTTTAACACCAGCACAGAGCCCTTGAAATGAAAACCTCCTGGCACAGGAGCACAGCCCAAAATAAACCGCATTTATTGCCCAGCAGAAAGGGAAGCTGAGCTGTGCAGGGACCTCTCAAGGCCGTGGAGACCTCGAGGGTGGCAGGTCTGAGGCAGCTGGTGGCAGGCAGGGAGCAGTGTGTCAGTCAGCTCCTGGCACTCAGCCTCCCACCAGGCAGCTCTTGCTGGGCCAATATTCCACAGGGACTGCAGTTACCATTCCAAGCTTATCTGGGCACAATCTGGGAATTCCTACAGAGATTTTAGGGTTATATAACAACGGGGTGGGCAGCACCCATCAGTTACCTGGGGGACAAAGGCACCAAGTGATTTCATTCCCAATTCCAAGGTGTTTTCTGCAGGACAGCTCTCTACCCCAGCCCTGTGATCTGCAGGACATGGCTGTGCCAGCCTCGTGGGGCTGGGCTTGCCCTGCCTGTGAAGAAATCCATACATCTGCCATGGGAAAGGGCAGCAGAAGCTGCCATGGCTCTGCCATTGTGGTTAAACTGCCCAGTGAGCAGCTGGTGTTCACTAAACTGGCCTGGGGTTCACTAAACTGGCCTGGGGTTCAGTTCTGGAGCACAGAGCTGTCACAGAATCACAGAGCTGAAAAGGAGACACTGGGATCACTGGGTCCATTCCCAGCCCCACACAGGACACCCCAAAATCCCAGCCTGGGCCTGAGATTCTCTCTGCTGTGACAGCAGTGTCACCCCCTTGCCTGGCTGGAAAGGACACTGAAAAAGAGCTCCGAGGTTATGCCCAAAACACAGAGAGAGGGCTCTGCCCCCCAGCTTGGGTTTTCAGAGGGGGCAGCAGAGATGGGGGAAAGCCACGAGCTGGACAAAGATCCAGGGATGAGGTTTAAGGAAACTGAGTCCCTTTCCCTTTCCCTTTCCCAAAGCAAGCACGTGGGCGCTGTTTTCCTCACCCCGTCTGTTCTCACATCAGCAAAAGCTCATCTCAGATCTGCCAGGCTGATTTGACAGGCTGCAAACCCCAAAGTGCTCCAGCTGACCCCACACCCCTCACAGCTCCTGCTGCAAGGCAGTGACGAGGTGTCTCCCAGCAAGCGTCAGTCTGCAGCCCTGAGGCCAAAAAACCCAAGATACAGTGAAGGGAGGAGGGAAAAGTGATGGGAAATGGCGTTTTTTGTTTTTGTTGGGCAGGTGGGGGCACATCCCTGCAGCGAGGAGCAGGGCGTGCTGGAATGTGAGGGAGATAAACCCTGAGCAGCAGCCTGTGCTTGCTGCACCGCCCTCAACCCCTCAGGAACACAAATTATCCTGTGCAAAGCCCTGACTTGATGAAGAAAAAGCCCAAAGCCGAAGCCATGCTCTGGTCCCACCCAAGCACAGCTATTCCATGGTTTTGGGGATGCAGTGTCCCTGTGGAAAGCACTGGGATCGCCGTGAGCAGGGAGGCACAGCTCTCCCTGCTGGGGTGGGCTCCCAGCTCCCTGAGCCACTCAGGCAGGTGGTCCCACAGCTGTGAGCACCAGCACAGCTCCAGATCTGTCTGGCACTTCCCTCCTGCCACACATGGGATGGTATTTTTGGAAGCAGCCGAAGAGCAGCCGGTGCTGAGGCTCCAGAGATGCTGCAGAGCAGCACTGCCAGGCAGCTGGCACCATCCATCAGCAGGAGGGAGCCCTGTGCTGTGCCAGGAGCTCACTGGGGCTCACATCTCCCTCCCCTGCCTCCCACAGGGCTCAGGTTCCTCTGGAACCTCTCCTCTCAACCCCCCGTGGATGGCTCCAGACACCAGAGCTGGCAGAGGTGGCTGCCCACCCTTCACATCCACCAAGAGCCCACAAAGATCAGCTGAGAGAAGGCAGAAAATCCCACACAAACATTTTAAATATCAAAAGTCTGCCAGGAGAGGGTGAGGATTCACAGTCACAGCAGCACAGGGACACAGCTCTGCTCCTGTCCTGCCCCCTCCCCTGTTCTCTGCCTCAAGAGCTCCCAGGGATGCTCAAGGTGCCTCTGAAAGCCACTCAGTGCCTCCCCTTGGCTGGGGGTAGCAGTGGGAGCTGCCCCATGCTCCTCAGTGCTCTGCACACATTTATATTTACACATATAACACGTATATCCACAGATACTCTATGGGTAAAGGAAGAGTTAACTGAGGCTCGAATCACCCCTCCGTCCATCACAGCCTCTCACACCGAGCCTTTCCTCAGCACCTCCCAGACTCCAAACCCACCCTGGCCCATTTTCCTGTTTCATTTCCAGTTTCCCTCCCCAGCCCTGAGCGATTTCCAGGCAGGACCATTGGCCTGCCCGGCCCCACCTCCCCTGCCCGCTGCCCCGAGCTATAAATGGCAGTGCTGAGTGTCCTTTTTGGGCTTTCACCGAGCCCCCGGGCGGGGATGGAGCAATCAGGAGTGCAAAGTATAAAGGTTAGAGGGATCTGGAGCTGGGGCAGACAATGGAGCAGAGGCTGAGGTTGATGAGTGACCACCAGAGTTGCACAAGATGCCCCCGGGGCCGGTGGCAGCGCTGGCAGCCCCGGGCGCTGCAGCAGTGGCAGCAACCCCTCGTCCCATGCCCTCTGCCGAGCTTGCAAAACCACCTCCAGAGCTGCACCTATTTGGCCACGGAACAAGGGCAAGGCTTGTAACCAAAAAAAGACTCCGAGGAGTCCATAAATTCAACGAGCTTGCTTTTTATAGGATGGGAAATCGAGTGCAGTTTTGCTTAAATTAGGGAAGTAGAGGAAGGGAGGGAAAAGTTAGGAAATGCTGAACCCAAGGGGATTCCTCCCAAGTTAAGAGTTGGTATAATCAAACCTCCATCAGCAATCACAGCTGCAGAACAGAATCCAAAAATTAAATCAAGAGGCACATTAATGAGCAATTTCCCTCATCTATGAGCAGAAATTTGGAAGGAAAAACTAATGAAGCCACGGGAAGCAGTAGGGGTTTGTTTGTGTGGTGAGCACAAATCCTGATCCCTGGGAGCAGCAGAAGAGCTCCAAAAAAAGGGAGTGGAGGAAATGCCTGACCGTGACTGTCAGCCTGGAAAAGGCCCTGAGGGAGGAGAGATGCTGCAGCCAGCCCAGCATCCAGGAGGATTCGCTGCTCACACCCCTCTGAGCCGGGAGCTGCTCCCTCCCTGAGCTCAGGGACGAGTGGAAACCTCTCCAGCCCAGCCAGAGCATCTCTGGCTCCACAACAAATCCACTCACAGCCACATGCTGGCCTTCAGCTTGCAGGAGAATTAAAGCCAGGAGAAGGCTGACTCACTGAGCTGGCCTTCAGTCAGAAAACGCTGCCCCACTGCAGGGCTGCCAGCCCCACTCCTCTGGAGCAGCTCCTCCAAGAGCCTCCCTGCCTGTCCTGCCCTGAACCCCCTGTTTCACTCGGGGTTCCTCCCCAGGCACTCACGGGGTTAACAGCAGCCACAGAAGGGCTGTGGGCAGTGCTCACACCGGGGACACATCACCCTGCGGCTCTCAGCTCTGTGCTCACACCGGGGACACATCACCCTGCGGCTCCCAGCTCTGTGCTCACACCGGGGACACATCACCCTGCGGCTCCCAGCTCTGTGCTCACACCGGGGACACATCACCCTGCAGCTCCCAGCTCTGTGCTCGAGCAGATTCATCCCTCTGAGTCCAGACTGACCCCTCTGAGTCCAGACTGACCCCTCTGATTCCAGATTGACTCCTCTAATTCCAGACTCATCCCTCTGATTCCAGACTGACCCCTCTGATCCAGTGCAGCTCTGGGAATGTTCAGCTGGATGCAGCTCTATCCCCTCAGCAGGATCTCCTGCTCCCTCATAACCAGGGACTGAAGCTGTTGTTCACTTCAGCAGCTTTTCCAGGGCTTTGTGACAGACCTGAAATGCTCCCATTCATGACAAGCAAACCACGAGTTTAGTTCATAACTAAAACATCCCGGGACAGGAGGGGTTGGGATATTTTGCCCACAGTGCCCCATGCCAGAGCCTTGCTGCCCACACTCTGTCACTGCTCAGCTCCTCACCCATGAGGGTGGCAGGGAACGGCTCCAGGGGACTCTGCATGGCTGGGAGAGGGACAAATCCCAGGATCATGGGATGGTTTGGGTTGGAAAGGACCTTAAAGGTGATCCCATTGCACCCCCCTGCCATGGGCAGGGAGAACTCTCCCAGCCCAGCTCAGAGCCCCCTCCAGCCCAGCTCAGAGCCCCCTCCAGCCCAGCTCAGAGCCCCCTCCAGCCCAGCTCACAGCCCTGGTGATGAGGAGGATGGGATGGATGAAGGCATTGCCGTGCCTGGGGAGCTTTGGGGAGCAGGGGCTGTACCTGTCCGTGCGGGGTGCAGTACGTCTCGGGCTTGCTGAGGCCGCAGGTGGAGGAGGCTCTCAGGTGAGGGGCTCGTCCCAGCAGCAGGTCCCCGGGGGGAGGGTAGCAGGCTCCCTGTGAACAGGCTCCCTGCGCTCCCAGGAGCCGCGGGGCAGCTGCAACAGCAGGAAAAGGGATCAGGGCTGTGCCGGGGGGCACAGACAGCAGCCAGGCTCACAGAACAGGGGCTGTGTGCTGCACAAACCGGGCACGAGGCTGTGCTTGGGACACCCCACCCGGTGCAGGTGACAGCAAAGAGAAGGGGGGTTCACCCCTGGGGTACCTTTATATTTTAATAATGAGTGCTTTGGACTGAGAGCTACTTCCAAAGCACTTCCCTGCCCTGGCCCCAGGTTTTGGGCTGCAGGGATGCTCTGTGCCTTGCCCATCAAACTGACCCAGCCCTGGCTGATGTTCCCTGTCCCCAGAGCCAGCCCTGATGGTGTCCCCTGTCCCCACAGCCAGCCCTGGTGGTGTCCCCTGTCCCCAGGGCCAGCCCTGCAGCTCAGGACAGAGAGCAGCAGGCTCCTGCCAGCCCCCAGCACTCTGATCAAGCCCAGGCTCCGTGCTGCTGCAGATCCAAAGCTCCCATCAGCTGCAGCCCCGTGTGAGCCTTACCCAGCAGCAGCACGAACACTGCCCATGGCCACAGCCGGCAGCGAGGCTCCATTCAGCCACGGACACACCTGGGGAAGAGTTTGCAGCGAGTCTGAAAAGAGCAGAAAATGGCAGTTCAAAAGCTCTGTCCAGCTCCTCCTTCCTTCTCACTCTACAGGGAGATAATTTTAACTAATTACACAGAATGAGATGGGAGAAATCAAGAAAAACGAAGAGGAAAATGCGATGCCCAAAATGAATTTGCCCCAATGCCCTGAGTGCCAGCCCCGCTGGTGCCAGGCGGGAGTGCAGGGCTGGAGGGAAGGGATGCAGTGTGCACACACACACACACACACACACACCCGCACAGCCCCAGCCACCCCCCCGGGCTCTCTGTGCTCCAGCCCCACCCTCACCCCAGAGTCTATCCCAGACCCAAACTCGCCCTGCTGTGCCCCAAAGCCTCATTCCAGGAGAAGAAATCCATAAAAAACCCCCTGTGAGTGTGTCCAGCGGGGAAAGGAGCCCAGTGGGACAGCCCAGGGGAGGAAACGCTGCCAGCACACACCCGCAGTGCCCAGAATCCTCACCTGCCCTGTCCCCTGCGGGAGCACGGCCACGATGTCCCCGTGTCCCCCCGGCAGCCCCGAGAGCGCTGGGAGCTCCGGCCGATCCTCGCAGGCTTTAAACGCGCAGCTGCCTCGCCTCACCTGCGGAGAGGGTGCCTGTGGGTGCAGTGATGATAAAGGAGTGATTCAGGGATCCCCAGACATCCCCACCCAGCTCATGACAGCTCCCGGGCGGGCACAGCGCACACAGCAACCCCCGGGCACGGCAGGGCAGCGCCTCGGCGGGCACCCAGCTGGGAAAAACCCGCCCGGGGCTCATTGAACCCTCCTGGGGCTGCGGTGGAGCCTGGACCGGCTGCTCGGGGCTCAGCACTCACCCACCCTCCCGGGCAGGGTTGGCAGGGTTTGTTCAGCACCAACTGACAGGGCAGTGCCACTGTCAGCACCTCAGCTCGAGGGAAAGAGCAGCATAACTTTATTATTTTACTGCAGCAGCAAAGTAAGGATCCTTTAGAAGCCTGTTTGAAGTGAGGGCTGCTGAGCAAAGGCAGCTGAGAGTGCAGCCACCACCAGCCCAGCACTGCTCACACGCTGAATTTTAGCTAAAACAGCTTTTCACCCTCAGAAAAACTTTATCGAGCCTTTTCCAGTCAGTGGAAACACTTCATGCTTCAGTGGGGTAACCCCAAAGTCACCTCCTCTCCCACCCTGGTGAGGGGCTCAGCAGGACCCTTCAGGTGACTCCAGGTCTCTCTTCCCGTTGTGTTGCTGTCGGTGTCCCCCAGCTCCCAGCCCCACCCTGGGTGACACAGGAGGACCAGCAGGGCTGCACACAGAGCTGGAAAAAAAAAAAAAAAAAAAAAAAAAAAGAAAAAAAAAAAAAAAAAATTGTCCCTGAGGCTACAGTGTGTAAAGCCGGGCTGAGGTGTGGCTCACCTGGGCGTGCCGGCCCTGCTGGGCTCAGCAATGCGGTAACGCCGCATTCCTCCTCCCCAGCCCGCCCGGCGGCAAAGGGGAAGCGACAACAAACCCTGGAATGTCTCACGGACAAAGGGAGGGATGGGACGTGCCCCGAGCTGCCGGCACGGAGCGAACCCCTCGGTGTAACCTGGTGGGTGTAAAGCGCTCCCACCGACCGCAGGCTTGCCGGAGCAAGGTAAAACATCACCTGCAACAGCAGGATCCACAAGTTCAAACAAGAACAAAAGCGAGGAAAAGGCTCGTTTACAGAATATCAACTGCAGACTAATGAAAATGGGAAAGGGGAAAAAAAACCAGCTGTGAACATTAAATCAATGAAAACGGGAAAGGAAAAGATCAGCTGGGAATGGGCTCAGGGGCAGCGTGGCTGGGGCAGGGGATCCCCAAAAGCCCAGGATCCTGACTGGCTGGGACATGGGGATCCCCAAAAGCCCAGGATCCTGACTGGCTGGGACATGGGGATCCCCAAAAGCCCAGGATCCTGACTGGCTGGGACATGGGGATCCCCAAAAAGCCCTAGGCCCTGACGGGAGGCAGAAAGCTGGAACAGCTCCAGGCTGCCTTCTCCAGTGTTGTCCTGGGTATCAGGGAGGGAATGTTACAGATGGAGATTGGAACCGATGGTAAAAATGCACCACAGGAAATGAAAGATAAACACCGGAGCAATCCGGAATCGTGGCACAGACAGGGGATGCTCACAGGGCTCCAGTTCCTCTCCAGCTCAGCCTGTGCTCACCTGTGCCCACAGAGGGCTGGGCCAGACATTCCCTGGAAAACAAACACCATTAACTCTGCAGGAAATGGTGCTCTGAGTCACGGGACATCGCTGCCCTGGCGAGGCAGGAGGGGCCATTCCCCTGCAGAAAGCCACTTCCCCAGGAGCAGAGCAGCACCAGCTGCTGCCTCCCCGTGCCCAGGGACAGCCACAGGAGCAGGGCAGGGCTGCAGATCCTGTGCTGTGCCAGGCAGGAGCTCTGTCCCAGCCCGGCAGTGCCCGCAGGGGCAGGGGGGGATGAAAACACCTTTGCTGCAGGAGCAGCTGCTTCACAATGGAAAAAAAAACCAGGCAGAGGGATCATTTGTGTGTGCTTGGCACAGGGGAGGGCACAGCCAGGGCTCCCAGCCCCCTCCAGCCCCCGAGTCCCCAGAGCTGGGATGAAACCTCTGATCACCGGGCCTGAGTCCTGCCGGTGCCTGCAGCCTTCGTGGGAAAAACCTGGAAGAGTCCTGGGACATGGAGCTGGAAGCACTGGAGCTGCTGGGGAAGAGGAGAACTTGGGAGGGTTTTGTCAGGGGTAAGAAATTGTGTCTCATGTTGTAACTTTCTGACAACTCTCTCGGGTTAATGATATCAGTAATATCATATCAGTAATAAAAGAGGTTTTCTGCCACCTAATCTTTTCGTTTCCCATTTTAATTCAATGGGAATTGAATTAAACCACCTCCTTATTCCAGCAGAGATGATTTAAATCACTGGCTTTGCTAATTACCATGATCTCCTTTAAAAGCATTTCAGGCATTCCTGACGAAATTCCAATTCATGCTCTGAAAACCTGCTCTGGAAGCAAATAAAACTTTGAACCGAGCTGCCACTGACCTACTTTAGGTTTAAATTCCAATAGCTCTGGGAGCTGGCTCCAAAGGGCAGCTCCCTATGAGCCCAGGCTCCCCCTGCAGCCCCTGCCCAGCTCCAGGTGTGGGCACAGCTGGGACATGGCCGTGCTGCCATGGAGGGGACAGCTGTGCCCAGCCCTGAGCTCCACACCCAGCCCTGGAGCAGAGCACTTGTCCCAAATCCCTTCAACACCACTGGTACAGCAAAGCAGAGGGTTTTAAACTGGCTTTTCCTTTTCCCCCCAGCTCCTTTTCCCACCCCATGGCATTCCCTGTGCCCTGGGGCAGCACAGATTCCCCAAATGTCCCCATGGGGCAGGAGGGGCTGGGCTGCAGAGCCCCCCAGGCACGCAGGGACAGAGCTGGCAGGGCACTGCTGGCACTGTGCCCTCTTCCCACCGGGACCTTGATAAAATTATCCCTGCAGGGGAACAGCGTTATTTTTGTCACGTCCCCGTTTTCTAAACAGGAAAATATTCCATTAGGAAAGCGTCCAGCTCCCCTCTGGAGGATTTGGGTTTTTCCAGGTACTGGAATGGAGGGGTCTCTGCAGTCCTGGTGCCAGCCAGCAAATCCCCCACAGCCACCCCCTGCAAGATCCAGGGCAGAAATTGAATTAATGGGGCATTTAGGAGCTCTTTTTGGGCCACAGATTGTCCCTGTGTGTGACATGAAGGACACGCTGGCTGCCAGCTCAGGCCTCCCCACAAACGCTGGAACTGGAACAGGGCCCTGGCTGTGCACAGGTTGGAGCTGCCCAGGTAAAACAGGGTCTGGTGCCACCTTTGGTGCCCTCCCTGGCTGGGCTGAGGGCTGGGCACAGCCATGGAGCTCACACTGGTCACAGACAGAGCCCACAGTGCCCGACCCTTGTCCCCTCAGGGATATGTGGGGATGAGGCAACAGCCCTGTCCTGTTCTCATGCTGCTGCCAGGCCCACCCAGGGCAGGGCTGTGCCACATTGCAGCAGCTGGCACCACAGGCTGCCCCAGGGGTCTGGCTCAAGGTCCCTTCCACAGAGCAGGACAAGGCTGGGGACCAAGCAGCCAAGTCCCTGTGGCTGTGCCTGTGTGACCTGTCCAGGGCAGCAGTCACCCCTCAGACACTGCAGCAGAGCAGGTGACCACAGTGACCAGGTGACCACAGTGACCAGGTGACCACAATGACCAGGTGACCACAGTGACCAGGTGACCACAGTGACCAGGTGACCACGGCCCGGCCACATGGCCAGAGCTGTCCTCACCCTGTGTCCATCCCAGCCTGGGGGAGGCTCCTCTGGGCCCAGCCCAGCAGGCACAGCCGGGCTGAGGGAACCAAACCTGCATTATTTGATTCATTTTCCACAGGACAGACCTTTAACACACCTTGCTGGGCTCCAGGGTTTCCTTTCCTTTCTCTCTCCTCATTCCCTCGAGTGTTTCAGTGTGACACCACCTCCAGCAGCCTGTGCCCACATGGATCAGATGTCCTGGATATTTCCTAGACACCACCTATGGGGGTGTTCTGGCAGCGGGGGCAGCTCCTGTCCCTCCCAGCCCCTTCCAGGGCAGCTCTCCTCCTCCCCGAGCCTCCAGCACGCACCCGCGGCGTGGGCAGCGCCTGCCGTGCCCCTGGGCAGGCAGCACCGAGTGTGCCAGGCAGCACGGGCTGTGCCAGCCCGGACACTGAAACCCGAGCAGAGGCACCTGAGCCCTCCCCAGGGCTGGCAGCTCCTCGTTCCAGCTCCTCCCGCAGCCAGGGCAGCGCTGCCGCTGCTCCCGTTCCCCAGAACATCCCGAGGTTATTCCCGTGCAGAGCCAGCCCTGCCAGCAGGAGGATGGAATTTGGGAAAGGCATCCCGGGACCGGTTCAGCATCACCTGCACCCTCCTCCGGAGCCATCCCAGGCAGATTTCCACCAGCCGAGGAGGGAGCATCACCCCCGAGCTGTCACACATCCCGGCCTGCCCTCCCTGCAGGATTTGGGTTAAGCTGTGCTGCTGACGCTGCTCTGGAAGTTCAGGCACAGCTCTTCCCCCGCAGTGACGTTAAACTCGTGCAGCTCCCCCAGCCACAAAGCCTGGTTTAATCAAAGGTGCAATTAAACCTGACAAGGTCCTCGTGCAGACTCTCCTCAATAAGATTTAGAACGGCTAAAATTAGTCTAATTTAGTATTAGTCATTAATCGTTTTATCCACGCTTAATTCAATTTAAATGTCCACACAACGAGCTTGCATAGGCTTTTGTTACTGAAATCTAAACCAAAATGGAATTAAATGTTGTTAAATTAGATCAACACAATCAGGGTGCTGCTATGAGGAGTGTTTGCCAGAGATGATTATCAGCTCATTGGTTAATGCTCAAAATTACCCTGAGCCCTGTGTTATCCCAAAAGCTCCAGCTCTCAATACTTTGGGAATCCATGGACATCTCCATCAGTATTTAATGAACAGAAATGCCCTTCCCAGCCCTCAGGAAAGGACTTGCTATTGTAAGGTTCAGCAGGCAACAAAAACCCTGCCTGAAAAAAAACCCAAAAACAACAACAACCAAAAATCACCTTTTTAGGTGAAATGTCACGATTCCAACACTTCACAGTGACCTTTGTGTCAGGGGCCGGGTGCAGCTCAGCCACTGGGGTTGAGCAGGGCCAGGGCAGCCCCCGCCCCTCCCTGGGAGCTGGGAGGGGTCAGCACCGTGACCCCCAAAGAGCCGGCGGGAGGAGCGCTGACCTTGACCTTCCCTGTCTGTCTGGCCGCTGTCTCCCCCAGCTATCTTTTCTCCAAAGGCCATTTTGTTGAGTGTTGCAGAAGAGAAAAAAACACAGCCGGAATCAGCTGCAACCTCGGCTGCCAAGTTGGCAGAGAAGATAAGGACCCTTTATTTAAAGTAAAAAAACCCCAGACGCTGAGGAGGGATAGACAAGTCTTTAGCAACTTTTACAGCCAGTCATGCAACACAATTTCCTAAGCAGACTCAGAACTTGCAAAAAAAAAAATAAAAAACACCCCAAAGTTTTCAGCAGCAGCGTTTCCTCGGAGCGCTGTGCTGCCGCGGGGGCAGGGGCAGCTCCAGCCGGCCCGGGACGTGCGGGATGTGAGGGATGTGAGCAGCCAGGGCTGACTCAGTGCCCCGCACATCCCACACACAGCTCGGCCAGAACGGGGAAAACCCGATGGGTTCAAGGACCGCGTCCCTTTTTGGGGCGGGTCAGCAGCGCCCAGGATGTCCTGGGCAGGGAACTCAGCAGCGTGTGAGGCATCAAAGGCTGAGGAGGAAGGAAGGGAAGGAGGACATTGCTCACCTGCAGGATTGCAGGGGCAGGAAGGGCAGACGCAGCTCCAGCCATTCCCATCACTGGTTATTCACGTCACAGAGAGGTTTCCTCTGCGTGGGCTGAGGCAGAACCAAGCTCAGGGTATCATCCCCACACCCCCTGTGCCACAGGGGCAGGGCTAAGGGAACCCCCTCCTGCCCTCCCTGCTTTGGGGACAAGCTCCCTTCATCTCCAGCTGCTCTGGGGGCTGCCTGCCCACCCCTTGGGCTGCACCTCTCTGGGATCCAATCTCATTTACAGCATCCTTTGGAGGCTCCCTCTGAGCTTTGCCTCCTTCCACATGCACCAACCTCTCCCTAAAACTGCTGCTATGACATCAGCTGGTGTTTTAATTTCTATACACTGGCAGAGCCATTCCCATCATCTCAGCCACATGGATCAGCCACGAAATCTGTCCCAGAGTCCATCATCTGCTATAAATCCCAACAACTTCTCGTGGCTTTAGGAGCTCCCTGGGCTGAGCACTGCTGAGATGTGCATGGAATCCACAGGATCCCTGCAGCCCGAGCAGTGTCTGTGCTCTCATGGACCCTGCAGCCGGAGCAGAGGGTGGTGATGATGATGATGATGCAATCGTTCTTGCATCATCAGTAATGCCGGGGGTTATTGGTGCAACACTCCCTGGCTGCAGTCCAGGCAGGCAGAGCGGCAGCTCTGCTTCTGCCCAGGATGGAAACAGCCCCGTCCTGCAGGTGACACAGGGGGTGACACCAAGGGGGTGACAGATTCTGCATCAAGTGCAGGAAAAGGGAAGAGGGGGTCTGATGTTGGTGTAACTTCCTCCAGCTTTGGCCTTTCCAAAAGCTCTCTCAGTGCCAGGAACTCAGGGGCTGTCCCACCTGCAGAATCACCTGCTGATGGTTCCCTTTGCCATGAGACACCTGTCAAACACCTTCACACCTTGGCCAGCGTGACACCGGAGCGGTGCCTCCCTGGGGCGTTTTCTCCCCCATTTCCACTCGAGAATGGGCAGCAAGGCAGGGACATTTTGCTGGGTTGGCCGCAGCCCTGGATCCCAAGGCTGCCCTATTTTGGGAGCCATGGATACAGACCCTGTCCCTCCCTCCCGGGCAATCAGCAAAGCTGCGATGAACACATTAAATATTAATTGCAGAAGCAGGTACAGAGCCACACAGCAAGGCAGGCATCAGATCTCTAGCTCGTGGATCACTCTGAGACAATTTGGGGTGGTGTTTTAGGAGGGGGTAAAACGAGAAGGTTTTTCAAGAGAAAGAGGAGAAATGGAAGGAGAAAAACAACAACACAAGGAGAAACGGAAGGACAAAGAAACGGAACGAGGAATGGAAAGATAAATGGAAGCAGGAGATGAAAAAAGAATTTTAAAACTTCCAAAGGTGGGGAGGAAAGGGTGTAAAAAAAAAATAGCGGTGGTGTTTTTTTTCCGTCTGGCCGGATTAGGAGCAGGAGCTGCCAAGCGGCGGCGGGGGGGG
>VWYP01008534.1:414678-514162 GCA_013400435.1 Pycnonotus jocosus | reverse complement strand
GACAGGTTCTTATTCTTGGCAGTGATTTCTTAAATTATGGTACCATAAGGCTCAGGTTTTGTGTCTTTCCTTCAAAAGCAGTCTGACAGCCAAATAGGTCAGACTTTCTGGACAGTGGCACTGCATGACTGAAGACTCAGATGGAGTGAATTCACACCTCCTGCTCAGGGAGCTTGCCTCACTGCACGTACAGAGAGTGTCTCTGATGCACATGCTCACAGTACCCATGGCCTCCAGCATCCTTAAGACACCACAGATTTCTGGAGTGAGTTTCCTATATGACTTTGGACAAGTCACGCTTTAGTTTCCTTATCTGTGGGCTGGGGATTATATTGCTGGAGTGAATGGAGGCTAAAATCACTGATGTTTGTAATTTGTGTTGATATTCTCTGAGGGGAGGCAGGCACAATAGAAGTGCAAATAAATTGTTGTGACTGGTTTGTATTTCAGTAAATGGAAAAACTCTTCAAAGCAGAGTTCAGAGCAAGTACAATAGAGTGGAAAATTACATGTGCGGAGATAAGAAAGACAGAAAGACGTGAGGAAATAATTTCATTTCAGTCATTCTAGTAATCAATGTGATGTGTACATTTATTTGCCAGTGTGGATTATAATATCAGCAATGAGCCTTTCAAGAAAAACAGTATTGCATTTGGGCAGGCAAGGGAAATTTGAAACAGGTCCAAGCTTGGTCACAAAAGTTTCCACTTGCCTTTCCATGCCTATTTATAATTAAGAGGCAGAGCTACACATTTCTCTAGGAAGGGACAGCTGAGCAGGCTCCTGACTTTAAGATGGACCTGCACCTTCCTCATGAGTCTGGCTACAGTGGGACCCCTATTACTGAAGAAATAGGGGATGATTGGAGCTGGGTGCTGGTGGACCTGGTGAGCTGAGACCATATCTATCCATGTGGGTGGAGGGCACATGGATCGTGGAGCTTGTGATCACCATCTCAGGTCTGCCCACCTCGAGGTGGGCAAACACAAGCTTTGCAGGCACTGGAGGGATGAGCATAACTCTGTTGAGTGTGAAGAGGAAGCCAGCTTCTCCTTGGGCCGTGATGCTGGAAGTCATTGCCATTTGGTGAGGAGGGACTGGTGACAATGCAGGAAGCAGGTTTAGGGAGTGAATCAGGAGAAACAATTCTTTATGGGCAGGTTACTCACATTTGTTGTCATCATCACTATTCCTCTCCTTAAGAGAGTATGTATCCCTAACGTGGCTGAGCAGGATGTCTGCAAGAGCAGTTTGATTACAAAAGCCTCCGTCTACATATCGTGGGCTGTGACTGTGCCAAAAATAGCCATTTAGCAGGATATGGGAAATGAATTATTTTTCAGCATGGCTCTTAAAAGAAAGGTTATCTCCACCAATCAGCATTGTCACTGTGATGCTTTGCATTGTTGGGCATATCAGCAAACACATCAGAGAAGAATGAATGTCTTTTACTCCTATGGTTATGTTTCCTCAAACTCAGCATTGACACATACCATGAACTAAAGTCCTTGTCCTGTTCTTATGCTACATCATTTCTGTCCCTGAGCAAGTCTCCTAAATTCCCAGTCTGTCATTCTTGCTCTTCTAGTGAGCAGTTACTCCCCTTACAGAGGGAGATGGCATTGAACCAGATCCCAGAGAGGACTGTAAGCAAACAGGACCTTAGAGCTTTCAATTGGGTCTATATATCTGGCAAGCTCCCCATCCTCAGTTCAAGTCTTCCTGACCTTTGATCTCGAAGAAATATTGGTTACAAGCAGTGACTGAAAATTGTCTCCTATATAAAAGACAGAAGAAAATATTCTGATCTGGGGTAGGTTATAACAGCTCTAGGGCACTGGGAGGATTATGGTGCACAGCAGGTCACATAAGAAGTGATTTTTAACACCTATGTATCACACAGATGACAGGAGAGAGAAACCTTGAGTGAAGAAAAGATGTGAGGAGGTAAAGAATGGAAAGAATAAAGTGAATCCTAAACTCCTAAAAGGCTCATACCTGAAATCTATCTGAAAAGGCAGAGGAGGTTAGCTGTGCTGAAGAATGCGGACAGAAGTAATCTGAGCTGTGATAATACAGTATTAGGTTATTTAAATAATCTGTTTAATTCTTTTTAATTTGTGGGATCTTTCTCTTGGAAACTGGGGTCCTTTTGACACTAAAGGAGTGCTAGCCGTCCTTAAAAAGCTGACCCTGCCACAAAAGGGACTGCTAAGAAAAATTGAAAACAGCTCCTTAACAATGGATGCTTCAGTTATAGTGTGGAAGTGTTGGAAAAGCATGTCTCAGGACTTCCAGAGAGCTGCTGCATAGAGCTGAAAAGCGATTAAGGCTGGCAAATCACTGTATAGTTTTGCACTGCCAGTCTTGAGACTGCCTCAGTAATGGTGTGACTTACTCAATTCAATATAGCCTTGAAAAGGGACCTCTTGAGCTCAGAAATGCTGTTGTGTAGACCACTCATTTGCCTTGAGGGGATTGTCACAACATTTCCATGGCAATTGCTCTTGTAAGCTGAGAAACGTTTAGGAGGCTGCCATAATATAGGAGCTGGATAGTATGTCCTGACTTGTGTGCATGTATGTGTGTGAGAGAGAATGACTGTCTGATGGGAGACCTGTCTGTCTGACCTACCAACAGAGCTGAGCTGGCTGAGGGGTTTCTCTCTGTGCTGTTTTTAGATATGTTTTTAGACCACTTGCTAAGCTTTCTGTGGGTACATTTGTGGAAATCTGCATTGTTTTGTGAATTATTTGCCAACAGAAAAGGCGATCAAAATGCATGAGATAATGTATTCATAATGTGCAATTTGACTATTTTAGAAGCAATTATGTTTTTGAAGCCATCAGTGTAAGCTTAATGAAGACAAAATGGAGCTTTTAGTGCCACCCCTAAAGCCCTCTTCCTTTCCTCTGCCACAGGGCACCATACTTTTCTCACCTGGATCCTTTCTCTAAATCCCAATATACAGGTCATGTTAAAATATTCCTGCTTCTTCCTGTAAAATAATAATGGTCCTCTTCCCTCCTTACTGCCACTAATTATTTCTCACCCATGCCACCTCTCATTTCACAAACCATCATTGTGTTTAGACACCTCAGGCAGATTTCTGGAAATTTAGTGTAACATAGGTGCTGGATTGGAATTTTGGGTCATGATTTCAGCAAAATCTTAGCCATGGTTCCAGTCAGCAGCTGTGCACATTGAATAGCAGCATTTCTGGAATGTTGTAGGACTTAGATTCTGCCCACCAACTGACCCGAACTGGAATCACCAACACTTTGTGGCTGCAGAGTGGTGAGGCAACATGGATTTTGCTACATCCTGAGTATACCTGCCAGGTTCTTGGAGCAGGCTCCTGCAGCAGCGCAAAAGGAGTCTGGTCTAGTTTGTGGCTGCTCTTCAGCTACAAAGACAGGGAAAAGAATGAAGTCTTATCTGGTGCTGCTGTCTGTTCCTATGTTGCTTTTTATTGTGTGTACAGTACACTTGTCACCTTATTGCTGCTATTGCCATGTGCAAAGGCTGTTGTCACCTGGCTGTGGTTTGTGGCATATCGAATCCCTTTCCTTTTGGTCTGATGACCAGTTGCATATGTGGCAAGGAAAAAAGTAGCTGGAGTGTTTGGCTATCTTTGAGATACTGCTTTGCTATTATTTTCTTAGCTCTATGTTTGGTGCTTCTTTCCACTTCACCATGCAAAATGTTTCTTATCGTGGCCCACCCGGACAACTTCAGAATGATGTAACCATGAAAGTGTGTGAAAAAGCCCCTCTTCTATCAATGCTTTTCTTTCTGGTGATAGATGGTGCTGAGAGAAGAAATAAATAGACAAAAGGCTGTGCCAAATGAGAAAGGAATGAGCTGTTTCACACATCAGCAGGACATAGCACAAAGAGTCACAGCCTTCAGTTACAGCAAGCAAACAGCATGATCAAGATTTAGGAAGATTTTCTAACTGGAAGGACAGTCAAACACCTAGGAGAATGACTGAGGATATAAGCGGCTTTGAGGCTGCACAGGTATCTGTGAAGAATGACACAAACTGGATTGTTAGTGGTGTGCTGCTGGTTCCAGTCTGAACAGCCAGCCTCTTGTCATGCCAGAAGTCCTGTTCTCATATTTGTGCATCCATTTCCTGCCTGGTAGATCAGCAATAAGTTTTTCCTTTTTCTGACTTACATCAGTCCCAGGATGAGATTTAATACAGAGCTCCAGCTTCATTCCTGAATTTTGCTAATTGCCATTTACTGTCTTATATAGATTCACAAGACATCTTGGTTTGCTTTTTAAAAATCATTTTATACCTCTCAAGGATCTAAAGAGTAGCAGCCTGACTAGTTGTTTCACAGTGACCTACCTTGGTGTTCTGTATTTCTAACCTTGAATCTACCCCAAATCGCTTTACATGCAGTTTCCCAAGGCTTTTTAGGTATTTCAGAATTGACCTAAGCAATCAGAGGTGTCATGTAGAGCTCAAATTGTTAACAGCACATTGACAGTTGAAAGGTATTTCACCTCTCTTGATGACTGCAAAGAAAATTCTTCAGAAAGGAAGTCCTGAAATAGTTGTAAAACTCTTTAGGAAAACCGTGTGTTCCTATTATTTAACCAGCCACTGTCAGATGACCTGATATACCACATCAGGGAGCAGCATAGAATTTCTGCTTTCTCTGTTGACATTTGCAGAAACTCATCAAAGGCAGTTCATTTCTGCTTTCTCTGCTGTGATCAGAAGAAAACCTTCACATATTGAATATCACAGTCCAACTAGTCTGGAATTACATGGTGTTTCAGGGTGTATTGACTTTTCTCTGTGACTTCCAAACCACCTTCTGAATCAATGTCTGATTTATTTTCTCTAAGAGGCTTGGACACAGTCCTCTGGTTGCACCCTGAACCTCACTGTAACATACAGAGTATATTCATCTAAAATGTCTTTTTATTTTTCTGATTGAAACATGCAGTCCAACTATTCTGTTTCTCAAAAGTGTTGCAGGGATTTGTTGTTATCTTGCTCTTTTAATATTCTTGGTGGGGTCCTCAGTTGCAGTGACCACTGAAAGAAAAATTTTGTATGCTTTCTGCTTTGAAAAGCATGCCCGTCTTTTGCATGCTTGTCTGTCTGTGTATGAATGCATGTGGATATTTATTTCCTACTGGAATCAAGACAGTGTAAGAAATGAAAATCTTACATGACAAGCTCTCAGTTGCCAGTAATGAACACAGAACACAAAATCAAATTAAAACCCTGTATGTTAGAAGATAGCATTAGGAACAATTTGACATTTATTGAGCAACAGATGGTAATTAAAAGAATAAAACCTTGATTGTCTTGCTAAAAGCCAAACCTTATAGTTCTGTCTAAGGAATGTCTAACATTTCAAATAAACACTCAAGGCATCAATGAAATCATATGAAGATCAGTGTAAAAGAGGTTTTTATATATGTTCTTATCAGAAGTGCAGTTAATATCTCCCCTTCAACAGTATCATATTTTTAGCTAGGTAGTTTTCTGGAAATGAATCTTCTCCAGGAGACAGTGAACAAGAGAGAGAGAGAGCACGTGTGTGTATATTAAATGAGGGGCGAACTGAACATTTTCTTTCCCTTTGCCTCTGTTCTTTCAGTGCTGTCCAGCTTTCCCTGTAAAAGGATGCAGTGTACAGTCCTGTCCCTCAGAGTGGGAACCCCATGTCAGTGGGGTTGTCACTCCCACTGGAGTGAATGGGGGCGGGGGGNGGGGGCGGCACAGAGACAAACTCTCCCAAATTATCTGGTAGCCTGTTCTGTCCTCTTTCTCTTGCACCATGCAATTAAGTACTGCTCTCCAAGGGGTGCCTGTGAGCTACATAATAAAGGTGTTTAATCAGTAGCTTTGTGCCACAGAATCCCAGGGGTTTGTATTCTGCCTGTGAAGGAATACATGAAAGATAGAAGCAGTCTATTGGCAGCAGATTTATATTCCCTTTCTTGTGAAGAGTGGGGGGATGCACATTGTACCAGGTAGTGGTCTTGGGAAAATGGTCCCATTTTACCTCCAGCCTGTGTATCTTGTCTGTCTGATGGCACTCAGAGATTGTCTGCTCTGAATGCACCTTCTGGCTGAGTCTGTCAGTGGACACAGCCTGAGATATGCTGAATTTATATTTGTGGGATCAGTTATGAAAAGTTTTGCTTCATCTCTTTCCCTTTGTGCTAAACAATTTATCACATCTTTGTGTGCAATCACTGTGATGCTCTTAGGAGCGATATACTGATAATTAGCAATAATTGCTAGACACATTCAGCCTAATTTTTTCATTGTTCTGGCTGTGCATCCTTCTCTCCATGTGTAGTTGTCATGTCATCTGTTGATGGATGAGTTTTGTTTCATTCTTTCTATCTAAAGTTGCTCTGCACACTTCAGACTTGTTTGCTGTCATGTCTTTCTCTGCTCAGACCATTCTGCTTCTCTGCATCAACCATACTGTTGTTTTGTTTGTTTTTTTTTTTTTTTCCCTTCAGAATTTTCACCTTTTGTTTCTCTCCTGTCTGGGCCTTGATTCTGTCTTCCCCATGTGTCACTGACTGGACATAATGAATTTTCAGTCATCATTCACACATATTTACTCTGCCAAACCAGTTTCGCAGATTGCATTTGCTGTGTCCAGGAACAATAGCCAACAACATGGTCCAAGGGACTTGATGATACAAGATATTTCTTGTTAGAAATATCCTCTCAAGATCTTTGGAAGTCAATGACTATTAAAGTACAGAGACAGACAGTGGGACCTTAAAAAAGAAGGAGATACCCATGGGTGGAAACAAGAAGAGAAAAGCATATTCAGTAAAAGTACCTTGGGACAAGCATTGTAAAATCACTGGATCTCTCTCTACTAACTCTTTCTACTAATGATCAGGGTTGGCTATATAGCTGTCTCAAAGTAGATGTTTATGTAATGGGAAGTAGAATATGGCCATGAACTGGAGCATGACACACTGGGGTTTTAAATTCCATGTGCCAGCATCACTTGGTTGCACCAAAATATTTACTTTGTTTTTTCTTTAACAGTATTCAGAGTTTGGGGTTTTTTGGCCAGAAGGCTTGGGGGTTTTTGTGTTTGTTTTCTTCTTCTTCTTTTTTTTTTCCTTCTTTTTATAACATTGTAGGCATTTTAAGTCAACATCTAATTGCAAATTAGAATGTAACTGAGAATTAGAAAGGTTGATAGGAATATGTGGTATTTTAACACTAGAAGAGAACCCAAATGAAGAATCTGAACACAGCATTAGAAGTATCCTGACCTTGACCTAGAGAGTGTGAAAGATGTCGGAAAATCATTACTTCCAGTTAAGGAAATTGTGATAATACCTACTCATCAGTGATACAGAAACCAAGAAACAGACTGAAATTTGGAGGGGGAATGCTGTGATGAGAGAAAGGTGAGATGGAAGTACTGGTGAATGGAACATCTGAAGAGTCTGGGCATTGAATGCTCTGGGTCTAACTCAGAAGGTGCAGGATGGCTAGTGCAAGCCATCAGAGGAAAACAGAGAATATATGGAGAAAGGCAGAGAAGGTTAAATTCTTGCAGTGCTCCATGGGAACTTGAGGATTCTCTGTTTTCCAAGGTGGTCAGCTCTCAAGCCCTGAGAAAATCTCAAGCCCTGAGCTAGGTTAACCCTGGTTTCACCAGGGTGTCACATGAGATTATTTCAGAGGTGCCTTCCAAGTTCAGCCCCTCTATTATTTCATACCTTTTTTCCCAATTCAATTATAGAAACATGTTATTTTTTCCTTTAATTTGTCCATCAATAAGGGGCACAAGTTCTTTTCATTGGCATTATGTGCACAAAGGCCTCCTGCTATTATCCTGTAAAATATCATACTGAAGACATAAACTAATGAAATATTCTTTACTGTAGGGTTAACATTATTGCATTAGTAGAAAACAGTGAAAGGAGACAGTAAAAAAAAAGGAAAAAAACCCATTTTGCTGATGTTTGCAATAGGTAGTGACAATATCAGCAGTAAGAACCTATTAAGCTACTTCAAATTAGTATCTGATGTGCTTTAAAAAGACACTCATTATCAGTTAATTCATTAAGGGTATTTGTTGAGGTTTAAAGCATATGAAACAAAAATACCTCATTTGCAAGTAATTAATACAGAATTACTTAAGCAGTACAGTTTCACAAATGAAATACTTATAGCTGAATTTCTTTTAATCCACTTGAAAGAGATACTTAGATCTTTAATCATCAGTTAAATTAGATATGTTTTGTTAATTGCCTATCAATCAATATTCCAGTTCAGCACCTACGTTGCTTGAGAGAAGTCGAGACAAGAACCGTTTTTCTTCATTAGAAATACTTCTTCATTTGTTTTCTTTGTGTAGCTGGCATTGAGGGTATTAACCAATTCAATTGTTCAATAATTCAAGGGAGAATTACTGTGTTTATTTATTTATTTCTTGCTGTGTTTTAAGTAAAAGTCCCAGAAGATTTGGTCGTTTATTCCTATGTAGTGAAACCTTCACAAATAGTGCAATTTTGTTTAAAAATTTTATCATTAAGACAACATTGCATTTAATCTTTGATTTCAAGCCTGAAACTGAATGGTGCAGCAACTGTGTGGATCGAGAGATTCTGCAGAGACAGCTCCCTGCCCTGTGAATGCACACTCTTGAGTCTGAGTGATCCACTAGATCCTCATCTTATGGAAGGCATGCTCAGCACCTGCAAAGATCAGGCTTTATTATTCACCTGATTTTTGGCATACTTTGGAGAACTGGGAAGAAGAGATTCTGGAATGTTAAACCACCAGGAGAAATTGCCTTTGCTACAGTTCAAGCTCCAGCACTCGGTAGAAATCCTGCTTTGTTTCCCTGTTGAGAGGAAAAAATGGATCTTTGGATAAAAAGTAGGCCAGAATGTTTCTTTAAAAATTATTCCAAATGATTCTCACCTAAGTTTTAAATATCTACCAGTCTAAAGCCAGGGATGAGAATTATGTTAATGTCTGACTTGAAAAGCACTGAAAAGCCAGTGTTAATAATGAAATGCTGACACAACTTTATCTATAGCCCTTCTAGCAGAGCAGTTATAATATGAAAAAGTAAGGTTCAATAATATGCAAGGCAGAAATAGCAAATTATATTAGATGTGACATATTAGCCATGAGGCCTTTTCCAAACCACACTGAAAAAATTAGGACAAGGGTATGGTAGTATATTTCTCCCCAAAGCATGAGAAAGGCCTAACCCCCAGAGCATTCCCTCTGAACTTGTATTCTATTTCTAGCATGTGTTTTATTAACTTTTATTTTTGTTTTGCAGGCTAGACACAGCACCAACCTTAATGTCAAATTAGATAATGAAAAGAAATAGTCATCTTAAGAAAAATCATTCAAATAACTGTCATGTTGCATTATAGTTTTTGCTGCTAGCAAAAGCCTTAATTAAGTCTGCAGAATGGTTTCTTTTCTCATCTTCTGATTTCAAATGCTCTGAGCTTCCTAGGCAATTTTTCTGTTAGAGCTGCATCTTTACATTTTTACAGAAATCATCCCATGCATAGAATAGAGACATATGTAAAAAAATTAATAAATGTAAAGGGGAGAGTTTCACACAGGGTTGTGACATTTATCAAGCTGTAGGAAAAAAAGTAAAAAGTAGAACTTTGCGTGTTGCTAGATTTAATCTGGAATGATGAACACAAGCCTAATGTCTGCTGCTGATATACAGTGATTAATAAATCAGATAAACAGCAAGTGACATGTTATGTATGATAACCTGGAAATATGCAATCAAACTGATCCTGTCCTTGTCAAGCTGCTGTGAGGTTATCCAAGCTGGGAGTAATCCTAGGTTGGTGCAGAACCAAGCTTAGCCCAATAAAAATTATCCTAGAGGAAAGAGCACTGGTGGATCATTGTTGCTTTGAGCAATCTCTGACTGAATCAGTAATTCCCAACAGGGAATCTAATTATGCCAGGGGCTGAAATGATGAGTACAGGCACCGGAAAGTGCAAGGAAAATTATGCTGCACCCGGGTGCTGAATCAAGCAGAGCACAGCCAGATCTGGAGGAACAGGCCTAATGAATGCATGCATAACAAATTGCAATTAATACCACTGAAGGAGTCATTGGTGTGATAGGCACTACCTACTGTAAATGCATTATTGGAATTAGTAAGTAGAGTGTGTTTCTACTGTTTAGGAACTTCCAACAGTTCTCCATAACCTTAAAAGCAAACTCTCCGTCACTCTGAGTTCTGTGCTTTCATTTCTATCATGAAGTGATCTCAGCATTCATGATCAATTCATGATTCTTTTAGCTTGGAACTGAATTGGAAGTGATGACTGAGGAGATCACCTATTATGCATGAGCTGCAGACAGGCACTTAGCACACAGAACCAGACTAGAACTATCTGTAAGTGAAATACAGAGAAATATGCGTGTCGGGATGCCTGAACCCCTCTGTACCAATCCCTGTAGATTCATTTCTAGTGGTCTAAAAGGCTTGCTAAAGGCCTTGGAGAGATCCTCTGGCCCTGAACACAAACTTTGGCAGGAGCCATGGTCTCTTCTGTCTGACATTTACATAATGTGGGTACAAAAATGTTTCTTGGTCAGAATATTCCATTGCCACCTGTTCCTATTTACACAATGTCCAGTAGGAATGACAATGATTACATGAGGTAGCAAGTTGCAGTGAGCCAGGCTCACTTTTTTTTTTTTCCCACTGAATCTCCAGGCTGCGTTTTCCCTGACTTTGACTCCTGATTTCAGCTGGATCTACTGCTTGTTGCACCAGTGAAACCAACAGAAGTACTGCTGTCTTAAGGCTTGACTGTGAAGCCAAGAATTGCACATTTCTTCAGGCTATTACAACAGAGTATGATAGACTAAGATGATATTTAATATTGGCCTAAATTCCCTATCTGCAAGACTGAAGCAGTATAATTACACTTCCTCTGTACTTTGCCCCTCTGCCTTAGTGGTAAGTGCTCTGTAACAAAGGAACATAAAATTATCAGGCCAGTCCATCCTTGTGGGATCATGTGCACCAGGGAGAAATAATGTCTTCCTGGAAATACATCCAGATTTTGAAAAGAGGCCTGATTACCTTAGTTCACCAAGAAGAAAACCAACTTGAAGTATAGAAGCTTTCCATAGAGAATGAAAATGTGGTTGAATTGAGAAGGAAAGAAAAAAAGTAAAGCAAGCAAACAAAGTACTTTTAAGAAATTTTGATGCTGTTCTTTGAACTTGAGTACTATAAAGATCTGTGTTTTGACCAGCTCTAAAAGATCACAGGAGAGCTGGCAGGAAGAAGAAAGGATCAGGGTATGCCAAGCTGAAACTGGAGTATTCATCCCCTAAATGTACTCATGTTTGCTGCATCCAATAAACTGTTAGCTCATAGAGACAAAGCCAAATTTAAATCCTTTGGGTACATGCAATAATATTTTAAAATCCTTCCTTCCTTCCTTCCTTCCTTCCTTCCTTCCTTCCTTCCTTCCTTCTCCTAAATCAACCCCAAATTTATTCCCTTTACACAGATCTATTATATAGCAGAAACAACTCTGTCATTTATCACTACATACATGTAGTAAGCATTTTGCCCACCCCTACATTTTACAGTGCTATGAAAAACATTTGTATCTGGAATGCAGGCACTGATTTCTAACCTGGAAATGAGAAAGTAAGGAAAAGTGTATGAGAAAGATTTATGCAGTGAGTTGAAGAAAAACTTTGTTCAGTAGGGTCTTTGTAGGTTTTTATTCATTTTGATTTTTAGTTTAGTTTGTTTATAGGTCCTGCGAAAATCCATCAGATTAAAATCCATCAGAAAATCCCTAGGAACAGGCTGAAAGTGAACAAGAATTTAATCTTTCTTCATCACTGTCAACAGAAATTCTTTCCTCCTGATAAATATACATAGATGCTGTTTCTGCTTCTTTATTGATGTTGGTGATCTCAATCCAATAGTGCAGAAGAAAGTGGAAGATTAAGATGTATTGTAAAGCAGGATTGCAAGATTATTGCAATAAAATGGAAAAAACTGTCAGTCACATATTGCCTTAAGATGGAATTTTACAAGGCTTTTGTGGTTAAGAAAGGTTAAAACTCTTCCAAGAAATCTTTCTTACTGAGAGACTTTCCCTGGAGAAGACCTTGTAGTCATTAAAGTTCTTAGTGACCTGACTATAAATCTGATATCAAAAGCACAAAAATAAACTGACTTGCTAAAGGCTCTTCAGCTGGTGAAATTATAAGTGCTGTGAGTTCCATGAAAGAGGAAATTAGTATCTAAGTAAAAATCACACTATATCATGTTTTCTGGGCTAATCCCAGCACTTCAATAATATTAAATTAACTAGATGGTAGGAGTTATTGAATCACAAGGTCCATGTGTTGACCAAGGAAATTATCTGAAATGAGATGGAAAGTAACTTAAGCCAGTATCCCAAAGAGAAGACCAAGGTTATTTTGACAAATCATAATTGCTTATGAGATTTTAGCAAGACCCTCAGAGTGTCTGGAACCTGCTCTTTGACAATTTCAGATTTAAAATAGTAAAAATGAAAGCATCATACAAAGAACTGGGGGTTGTTTCAGCACTCAGACTGTCACCTGAAGAGTGAGTGGGGTGTGAGTGCTGCAGCAGAAGATTCTGAGCAGGAAAATCTGAATTATCTGGTGAAGGCATGCAGTTGTCTTTACAGAGGCACAGGTCTGGAAATGTGCTGTGTGCAGAGGCAGCTCTCATCGCCACAGGAAAACGTGAGCAGAGCCCTCTCCCAGCACAACGATGCTAACACCGAAACCTTACAATAACATCAGGCTTGTGTGTGTGTTTTCACACACTCTCTACTTTTATGGCTTGGATGATTTGTATTGTGAAAAGGACTGGACAGAGTATCACTCCCATTTTAGTACCCTTTGACACTGAGTTGAAAATATTTAAGCCTGCAGGGAGATTGGTGAATGACCCTTTTGAATATGTTTCCATCTAAATCGTGAGGCACATGGGTAGTGAGGGGAAGAATCCCTGACAAGGTTGCATGGCATATGTCTTAACATTTCTTAACTACTGAGAAAAAAGTGACCACGGAAAAAGTTGGTCTAAGGGCCCAGTATGTCAAAGCATTTCCAAAATGCTTGCACTCCCTATTTACATCCCTCTATTTGCATGTGAAAGGCCTGTATTTGCAGATGTCAAGATTTCACCAAGGGTCAGACTGAGCCGAAATCCTGAGACTCAAACATTTCAGAAGGCCTAAGAAAGCTTGTTTTCATGGCTCTGGTTTATGTCATTGTTGGAGATAAGCAAGTGAGATGATTCAGTGCAGAAATAAATTCCTCCAGGGTTGGTGTGTGCTTTGGTTTTGGTCACTTCTGTCAGATGGCATTGTCTGATTGTCTTGCTTGGCTGTTAAAGCCTCATACTTTCACATTTTGCTCTCATCTGAAGTGGAGCTTGATCAAGATGCTTCATTTTACCAGAGAGCTGTTCTACACAACTGCTCTGGGGCACTTTTAAGCATGATCAGGCATGCCCAGGATTGGCATGGCAGCCAAAAAATTATGCCAGGAAAGCAAGTGAAAAAATGAGAAGGATGTTTTTGGTGTCATAGTGGCTGCTGCACTGCTGAATTCATGCAGTGGGCTGATACAGGCTCACCTGGGGCAGGGCAGATTTCTCCTGTTGGTATAGTCTTTCCTGAGCAACTCAGAATGCCATGACCTGTGAACATCCATGTCCTCACCAGTGGCCATGATCGCCCTGCCTGCACAGTCACTCCTACTACCAACCCTCCACCATGCCAGCTCCTTTGCATCCTCAGCCACCGGCTGCAGCAGGGTGGGGCTCGGGGCCACTGCGACACTGCATTTCCTTATCGAGTACTGAGACTGCAAGAATTTGTCCTCATTCCTGGGACAGTAAAATTTGATTTTGTCTGTGCTGCTGTGCATCCTTGATCTTCCCCTGAGGACAGTTCTTGGATTTCAGAATGAGACTATTATTACATTACCATTCAGGGAGGGCTTGCCAACATAATTATTCCTATTAGAAGTGCCTGCATCGCTGCAATTTCAGAATATTGAATTTGCATTACACAAAACTATTGGTCAAGATCTTAGCTGATGTAACCCTCCTTAATTTTCTGAAAGCATTTCTAGTAGGTATAAATCCAGCTATATGTATGTACATGCTTGTATATATAGATCCAACAGAGAAGTGTTACAGAATACATGATGTTGGTAGGAAAAATTCTGCTTTATATTCACTTTGGTGCTTCTACGATAGAGACCACTCTGGAGAACAAGTTTGATTTTTCAGACAAAGATTGGAAATTGGTCAGTTTTGCCTTTTAGTAGAATGAAACCTCGAATTATGGACTATAAGTCTTCAAACAAAACACTGCAATTACCTGTACATTCACTTTTCTGTTGAGAGATTTTGTGTCAGGGGGTACGTATGCAGAATGGGAAGGAAAATAATGATCAGATTTAAATGAAACTAAAAGACATTTCCTCAGCTGGAGGTTAGAAAAAAATTATTCCATGAATGCAGAATTTTGTGAGAAGTCCTTGATGATGTCTGGAATATCATTACATACAGCATAATATAATGATGATAAGAGAAAACAAAAACCCCAACCCCTGCTTTAAACTTAGTTCATTCCATGCATGTACATTTTTCATTTTGGCATTTTTTTTGTTCTACACAACATGTATTTTAAAGAGGACTTAGATGTTTAAAAGCATTGAGATCATGCATTATACTCTTTGTCCTTTACAAAAGCAAGCACCTGCCAGGAGCACATAATTTAATAAAGAAAATATCATTATAACTAGATTTTAGTGACAACATAATCAGGAAACGTGGGTGAGAGGTCAGCCAGCCAAATTATTTTTACCAGGTACTTGAGAACTGCGGGCTGCTGTTATTTTCAGCTATGCCATAATTTTATTTTATTGTGGAGAATAAATCAAAGTTTTAAAAGGAGGTTATTTTTTTTATATCTAAAAGCTACAGATGTTGGCACGAGAATTGCTTGTTGCTGAAGCTAGCTGTAAGCATATTTAGCCCGAGAGAAAATGATCAGGTTGATAGCTTAGAGGTCAAAAAAACCCACCCCTATGACAACCATGTTCCGTTTGGCATCAGCACTACTTCTCCTATGCACTCCTGTCCTTGCTCCTTCATTCCCCTTTACATTGTTTTCTTGTTATTGTGTCCTTTAGGGTAGGGGCTTTGCAGGCTGTTCAGTCCCTGAATGGGTTCAGTCCTTCTCTTCCGCGGAGGCTGCCGAGAAGGGTGTCACTTGTGAAGGCAGATTTGTGAAGAGGCAACTCGCTAATAAGACACACACTCAGCCAGGCAGCCTGCTCGGTGCTGGCCTCCGAGAGCTATCAGAAGCTAATTGTGATGCTTATTAAAGACAGCTTAGCAGGGATGTGAAAATGGCAGGCAGAGCTTTGCTATTATCTACACCAGCTCTCAGTCCTCTTACTCAGCAGCTCTGCTCTCTGGGTCTATTCAGGGACAGAGATGCCGCTTTTCTTAAAGGAGGGGAAAAAAAAAAGAAAAAAAAAATGAAAAAAAAAAGAAAAAAAAAAGAAAAAAAAAAGATTCTGAACCCATGTAACTTGGCAGCTCTGTAAATCTGGGAAGGCTGACGGAGGCTATTTGGGTTGCATTTGCATCATGTGCCCTCTTTTTTGACAAAAAGCTGTTTGCGGGACCTGTAAGCACGTTGTGCCTACTTCACAGTCAGCAGGTGATCATGACATAGGTGTTTCTGAGGATGTACAGATGCGCCTAATATCCTTTATTAGTGGAAATAGTGAAGAAAATGGAGAGCCAGAAAACTACAGTTTGACTTAAGTATCCCAGTTTAAGCTTCTGAGTGTCATCTCTTATCATTTGCAACATCTCCTTCCCACCTCCTCCCACCTCCTTCAGTTTTTCCTGTGAAAACTAAGCAAGTATGGTATGGAAATCAGGGACACAATGTGTGTTAAACTCGATGTGCCATATCTTTAAACTCCCTGTCAGAGTAAAAATACAGTTTGAGGCTTTGCATCCTGTTATTCCTCGTGCAAACTGCTACTGCAGACAAGCACTTTGCCTGTGGTAAATGCTCTTGTTCAGAGCAGATGTTTCCCTCAATTAGCATTTATTCAACTATTTAGCAAGTACATTCTATTAAAATATTTTAATTTATGCAGAAAGTATGTTATTAAATTTACAAATTTTTTTTATAAGACACATCCTGTAGTTTCAAGCTAATAATTTTCGATCAGTAGCAGTCATCATGGACCAGAGAGTATTCCTGTAAAAGAAATCTTGGCATTATTTTCTCCAACAGTGAGATATTCGCTCCTTTCATGTATTCCTCATAGCATGATGATTGCATTTTTTATATTTTCCTCATAAAGATAATTAATGTTTAAGACACTTGACACGTTTTTGAAAACATGGGGATACAGATTTTTGAAAGTTCTGCACATATGTAATAACCCTTTTGTTCTTATTCTATTAACTTCCCTTCTTTCAAAGCTACGGATAGACAAGACAGTCTTTTTCTTCTTGTCTTTCCATCTGTTCAGAACATTTCCACACACTCTGACAATGCAGTTCTGCCCCAGTGTTCCTTTTCCCCTGAATATTGACATAAATGAACAGCATCGCTTAAGAAGCCCACATATAGGTCGGCATTATTTCTGAAAGCCTTTTGCCCTATCAATTGAAATCGGCTACGGCAAAGGCTATTTGCCGTGAGACCGAGCAGCTCACGGGGTTAATACAGAAAGGCAGAGTGTTTTTGCATCCCGGCTGTGGCAGGGATCCAGCTCAGGTTCGCGCTGACCGACAGCTGCTACCATCTGCTGGCTGCTCCAAAGCGCGGTGCAGCAGCGGGCACTCACTGCCTGCCCGGGCCGGAGCTGAGCGCTGCCCTGCTGCCACTGCCACCGAGCCTCCCGGGGCTGCCAGCTCACAAGAGGGGCAGCACGGCCACAGCTCCTTCTGGCAGGGCTTCTGCTCGAGTATAATTTAATGTTTGAGTCTCTCGCTGTGTAAGGCAATGCTCTTTCTTTGCTTCAGATGGCAACAGCGCGGCGCTTAGGTCTGTGCCAGCTGATTGCTGCTGAGCAGCGATTTGACACAAAGCGGTCCTTGTCTGCCTTGGGTTTTAACATTCAGTGCCCCGTCAGTTAACCTGTGTTTATCTGTATATTTGCGATGGCTGTTCTCGGTGCTGCCAAACCCCCAGGGCTTTGCAGGTAAAAAAACCCCGGTGTCTTCTATCAAGGTTAGTCCTGAAAGACAGTAGGTTGACTCTGAAGGTCCTAAAGTGCCAAGCAGTTAAGGCAGATAATGTCTTCCTATAAATAATAAATATATTCGTTTAATAATGAACAAATAGTAAAAAAAGGTTTACTGACAGAGCACTGTATGTTTCAGGTTTTTCAGAATATTTAGTGGAGGTTCATTTTAATATTCTTTAGTTTCCTTATAGTAATATGTACAGCTTAGCTACGTAGAAAAAAGGTCTAATCTGGAGAGATGCATGTTTATTCTTCATGCTTGTGATTTTGGAAAAAAACATTAGTTATAATAATAACAACAACTATAACACAATTACTACACTAATTCCAGCCCTTTCTTTTTTGCTTTCCTTCATTTCCTGGCTCTCTTAATACCAGAGTTTAACACAATTTGACTTTTCCTTTCACAACTCCTAGGCATAGCCTTCCTGGTCCCCAAAGGGGAATGGCTTTGACTAGTTGCCCAGTCCTTGTCAGCTACTGTTGGGAGAAAGGTTTTTAAAGTAGACTAGCAAGTGCCAGTACACTGGCAGCTTATTTGCAGAACATAATAGATTATAGATCTAACATCACCAAAAGGAAACCTATAGAGGTGACAGAATGACAGTAGAGTCTGCAGAAGCCAGAATCCCACATAGCAATGAAACATTTAATGTTCCCAAAAGCAGTGAACTCCAGCAAGATGAAAATTAACCTCAGACTTCTTGTAAATTTAGGTCACAAGCAAGAACAACACAAAACTTATAAACAACCGGAGTGTTACTATGGGTTTGATGTTATGAATGGTGATGTTTCCCTATATATACCTGGCCACAGGCAGTTTGTTAGTCATGTAGGAACTGTAGTGCAGCTCCAGTAGTCCTCTCATACCCCTACTGATATTCACTGCCACAATAGAAGAACTTCTCTTTTCTTGACAAAAAAGTATCAGGTGGAATTCTCTGGTTTCCCCTCTGGTAGAGCTCAGCCTAAATATTTGACATATCTTTATTTGACCTGAATCTCAATGGGATCTATGAAAAGTAAGCAGGCTTAATATCGTGTCTGATTAGTCTGCTCCATCTCTCCGAGATTAAATGCACACCTGCAGGTCATGGTGGGAACTATTATAGCGTTGGGCCATTCATTACCCATTTAGTGACTTCCAATTTATGCAGTTGAATAGTAAAGTGAGAAGAGGAAAGGAAGCTATGTTCTCCTGGTAGTGTGGTCATAAATGGAACCTTTCCTAAACAGCAGAGATCAGAAAATACAGTGAACCAGTTACTTTTAACCCCAGGAATCATGAAATAATTTGCTTTATTAGTGACTGTCAGCTGTGTGGTCAGCTAAAGGTAAGTGATGTGATCATCAATAGGTGGTAAAAACAGTGCAACAGCTAGGATCATTTTAATTACCAGCTCTGTACAGTGAGTGGGACTTCTGTGTCTGTATCCACACCACTTTGACAGATGTAGTCTTGGGAGAGCTTCATCCTAGTTTTTCCATTTTACAAGGATGGTCCAAGTGTGCTGGGTGGTGCAGTGACCCAGAATTTATCCTGCCATTCTGAATGAAGGCTTGCAGACTTGGTGTTACATGGTGGACAAACTTGATCATGTGTCTGCTCTGACTGCATCTGTCTGATCAGTAAGATGGGATTCAGCTCCAGATAGAGATGCTTAAATATAGGTGCCTAAATGAAGGTGTTTACTATAATCTTACTAAAGCCCTATTGCAGTTTTTCATCATTACCTGAGTCACTTTCTAGGCCCTGCTGAATGTACTGACTGGCAGCTGAATCCAGATGCCCACACACGGACTCTCTGATGTTTTAGATTCCCTGAGACACCCTCCCTGGTTTCCTCTTGCTGCTGTGGAAAATTATTGCTTGTTGTAGGCCTGCTGCCATATCCATCCTCCTCACATGAGTGTCTTCCACATTATAGGACATCTTAAATGTAATTCCAAGTGTATGTGTGTGCAACTGACTTGAGTCGGGACCTGCATTGACTATAATGGGAATTGTACAGGTCACAGGTAAACATCTGAGCTAAACAATAGAGTCTCCTGCAGTTATGAATGGATGTGGTGGTGTAGATAAGTCCTTGCCTTTTACCCAGGTCTCTGGCAGCAGGCAGTAACTTTATTGACCAGCACCCCAAAACCCACTCTCATTCACAAGTTCTTTGATAATGGCTGATTTGGTAGATTATAGAATAAATTATTTATTTAACAGACAGAAAACTAACAGACATAAGACTTGAAACAAACTAATATTACACAGGAATCAGGACAAAAGAGAAACTACTGGTAGATATATACAGCACGAGGTTAAAGGTAACCTGTTAATGTTACAGCTTGGGAAGAAATAATATAACCTAGGATTCAACGTATCTTACCATCCAATTGTTGGTGCAGCACACATAGAGATCCTTTCCCTCAACCCCAGAGAAGTAATCATAGAACCTGTGCCCAGGCTCCAGGGAGAAATCTCCCATGCTTTCAAGGTGTGTGTGTAGAAGGCTTCTCCCTCTGTGATCATTCATGTGCCTTTTATAGTTTGTAAAACAGTGTCTCTTGGTCAAGAATATTTCCTTTATCTCTTCCCACGTCAGCCCTCCAGACTAAGATGCTGATTCTTAGCTGAGGTCTGAGCTCTTTTGGTGCCAGGGACGACCCCTTGCTGAGCCTTTCAGCCCAGATTGTCTCTTTATGCACCAACTATCCGTGGTAGAGAGGAGGGGGGATAGAGGTGCCTCGGGATGCTCCACCTGACTGTCCTAGATACTGGAGACTGCCCGATGCGGCACTGCATGGTTTGGTTTAGGCAGCTGAATACTGCTCCTAAATCCAGATGTCTTAGTCTCAGACTGAGTATTACCTCAAGGGAATGATACAGGTGCCTGAAACAGCTTTTTCTTTTTTTTCTGTATTAGATACATGAATACACCTCTGACATCTGCAGAGGTATAAGAGATATGCTGCTGGATTTATAGACTTGAGTGGTGTTGGAGTGGCAGCTGGAGCAGTACCCTCAATGTCTCACGGAGGAAAAGGACAGTGCTGCACTGCTGGGTAGAGCCACGACAGCTTCCAACAGGCTGGGTAAGATGTGCACCCTGCCCACAACTCAGGCTGGAGCACCACCAGCCTCTGCCAATACAGACTGTGAAGGTACACACGTGTCTCTGTGTGTACAGGTGTTTTATTTGCTCCTCTTCAAAGGGAATATTCTGCTTCTTAGACTCTGGAAGGTCAGATGTGTTTCATTCCCTTCAGAGACAGCTGGTCCACCAGGTTAGGCTGCGAGCCATCAAGGATGTCAGCACTCCTGATGGAAGTGCTGCTTTGGTTTTTTATTTTGTTGAAGAATTTCATGTTTCCTGACCCCAGCTGATAGGATGAGCAGATTAGACAAGATAGAAATGGTTATGGAAGTATCAGGAAAGCTGGATAATGTTGGTGTCTAAATTGTCTGTTTGAGTAATTTTCTTCCTATTTACTATGTGGTCATCAGTTAAAAGCCATACTTGACCTGTCACTCTGTGTCCATTTCCAGATGAAACTTGTATCTCATTGTGTCTTTTGAAATCTTTTTGGACAGAGGACTGAAACTTTTTTTTTCTTTGACAAGGAGCTTGTCACACTTACTCATGTCTTTGTTGTTCCAAGCAAGATTTCTGCCACATGTTCTGCTTTAAAAGGATTTATAAATATCTGCTAGAAATATAAGTGGGCTGGTCACTAAATATCATTTCAACATTTCTCTCCCTGCATTCTACTATCTATTCAAGTTTGATGCCAGGTGAAACTCAGTCAACTATGACCTTCCAAGCCCCTTGGATACAACAGCTTTGAGAGACAAATCTTTTTGTTGTGAAAAATCCTGACGGAATGGAAAGTTGTAACTGAGAATGTTTATTTGTGAAGAGGAAAATTAAGGGTTTTGGTTTTGTTTTCCTGATGGAAACTGTGGGTTTGTTTGTTTGTAAGACAGATGTTTTTCCATAGAGACACTTTTTGTCCAATGAAGATATCCTGCCTGTGTGCAAAGGCAAAGTCAGACTGATAATGGACATTTGCCATGCACACAAGTGTTCAACTAAAAATTACATACTGGGGATATGGTTTTGTTCTCTGATGTGCTTTTCTTCATCTATTAGAATGAAATCCATGATTTGTGATAGGGAAAAATTCTTGCATCAAGCGTATGAATAACAACAGAAGTCTAACAACCTTGAATAGCTGCCAGTAAAGGCAGAGTGTCATTGGACAAAGGAGTTTTTCAATTCTGCACTTCAAAGAGGGTTAACCAAGTAACGGATTACCTGGTAGGTAGTGGCTTTAACCTGGTGAAATTTCTCAACAAAGTTGAAGTCAGAAGGACTGAGACAAAAAGAAGGCCTATGAATGGATAGAGGGAGTGGTGAGAAATACTTCATAGCAAAGGTGCCAATAAAGAAGTTTGACTGCGGGAGTGGAGGTGTGACTCTGAGAAGCTCTGCCTATGAGAGAGAAGAACAATTCTGAGCAGATGAAGTTGAAAGAAGATCAGGACTGGTCAGAGAGGAAAATACATGACTATGACTTCTGTTTATGACTATCTGACACATCCTTTTGCTTTAGAAAATCATTTGATGGGAAATTTTCAAGTAGCTTTGGCTGATTAACAGAGAGGAACATTGTCACCTTCTGTGCCTGTTATTATGCCCAGTTTTCTATCACATTAGGCAGCGATGCCAGAGATGTCTGCTCAGAAATATGTGAACTGGTTTCCTCCCTCCATCTTGACAAAGACTGATGCATTTGGAGTGGCTTCCCCTGGGACCTCTCTGGCAGAAATCACACATACATTATCTGCCCAGTCCAGGTTTCTGTGAAAAAGATATGTGTATATAAGTATTTGTTCTTTAATGTACTGGGCTGAAAGTTGTCACTCTCCATAAATTATTTTGTATGTTCCTCCATTGCAGCAATATTCCATTCAGATACCCTGGTGCTGAGTGTCAAATGAAAACATAAAAACAAATTAATTATCCTGGGTTATTAGCAAATTCTGCCTTTAGTTCTCCACCAGAGGGAAAAAAGGGTTCACAGAGTTCTTTCCAGGGTAAAAAAATGCCCATATATTTTATTTGAAAATGTGTTCCATCTTGCTTTAGACCTGGTTTAAGGTTTATAGCATATGGCAGTCTTTAAAAGAGGAATATATCTGGAGGTTTCCATGACTTCATAAAACTACCTAAGTTACACATGCTGAAAGTGCTGCACATTAGATACTCTTGTCTTGGAATGTAATTGCCTTAAAGGTATAAAGGAGGCTGAGGCTAATAATTCCCCTAGCGTGACTATTCTCCATTTCTGTTCCACAGAGGAAGATAGAAGGATGTAGTATCATCAAAGAAGCATGTGTTGGGAGAAGGACGAGCTAATCCTCACATAGTTGTGCCCTGCATCTCAACTAAGGAACGAAAACCTTGCGAAAGGATTTCCTGAAATCCTACATACACTATATCCCTTAACCTATTAAATGCTATAATTGTTGCACTACGATAAGAGGTGCTTCCAAAGTAATCCATGTTGGGTGGCCCTAGGTAATAAACTATTTATTAATATCCCAGAGTTTTGCCATGCAGTGATAGTGATGGAAATTCGGCAACTCTACTTCTGTCAGATGAGTGAAAGAGCCACTTCACTCAAGGCTGGATGACAGATAGATGTAGAGATCATTTTATGAGGGAAATCTGAAGAGATGGCTTATGATTAGGGTGGTGACTGAGAGAGATGACAAGAAAAAGAGGGCTGTGAGTACTTTCTCATCCAGACAGTTTTACAGACATAAATAAGTCTGAAGCCTTTATCTCTTAAAATACATGTTTTTTTACAATATAAATTGGCTACAAAATTCTGTTAATTTAGATTACTAATATTTGGCACTGGTTTTGAGCTTGTGCAAGTGAATTTAGGTGATGGACTGGATTCAAAGTATCTCTGTAATCTGTTTTATATGGACTGGTATGATTTTCCATACTTATTTAAGTAGAACGACTAGAAAACCTAGGTGATAACTATTAACTATTTATTTTTGTGACTAGTTAAAGTCTTTGGAAAATATCTTAGTTTTCCTAAAGCTAGTCATTAACTTGGTTAACAGTGTAAATCTGGCAGAATAATGTGGGATACAGAATAATATGAGAGGTTTAATTTGGAAAGCAAGTTTTACTTAGCAGTATAGAGTGGTGCAGCACTTGCTCAGGTTTTGGGTGGTTTGGGACTGACAGCTTCAGCTGTACTGAAACAAGTTTCATTTCTCCTGATCTATCCCAGGAAGGCCCCTCCTGTTAAGCTACCCAGGGCTAGGTAGTTCTCATCTGCTGTGGATAATGTCTCATTATAGATCAGCTCTCCAGCATTTGAGTGCTGCAATTTTTAGGACATAGGGCAGCTCTAGCAGCTTTGAGGGAAATCCATGCAGGAGACTGACACATGGTGATTGGGTTGTTCAGGGAAGACATCCAACCTTGGATCTTTTGTCTGTGATAAACCGGTCAGAAGGTGGGTGAACTTGAGTGTCCTGTTATTAAATAACAACAGTTAGATTGAAAACCCTGAGCAGCAGGGTTTTGGGGAGGCACATGCTGTTGAGTGTTCTTCCCAGAGCTGTTCCACTCTATGAAGCACACATTAAGATGATGTCCTGCTAACAACATATGGAGAAATGCTGTCAGAGGTGCTCTCAACCCCAGGCTGGCCCTGTGCATCTGTGAGATGTAGCTTCAAAGACCATAAAGAAGGGCAGACTTTAAAATCCAGGACTGCAAAATCCTGGCCCCTATTCTGCTAAAAGGTAACAGGGGAAATAATATCAACTACTAAATTTTGTGAATTTGTCTGTCTCTCTTTAGGGGAGAATAGGTGTTTGATAATTTTTGGTGTCCAAAATACTGTCATTCTCTGTTGATTTTAACAGTGGAATAGAATGATATGCACTGAAAAAACAATTATAATTTAATTTTTTAAAATTCTTCTGGAGATGAAGAGATGAAAGAAATTCCAAAGGGTCTGAAACAGTGTTTGTTTGTTGTTGGTTTTTTTTTTTTTTTGGTTTTTTTTTTTTTTTTTTTTTTTTTTGTTTTTTTAAATTTGTTGGCAGAACTGAGAAATCAATTACTCACACTGTTTTGTGTGGGCTTCCCCAACTCTGAGCAGTGCAGAGATATAGATGAGCAGTCCCAAGAGGGAAGGTTCATGGGCATCCCAAATTTGAGGTCAGTGGTGTTGCTGCACTTCCTATGTAAAATAGCATTCCAGAGCACAAAGGTTTGACAAAAGTCCTGGTGTCAGTGCACAGACAGGGCTGCTTGGCAGTGGAAGGGAGTAGAGGCAATGTCCAGGGACAGGCAGGGACAGTCTCTTCCTCTTCAAGTTGTGGTGCTCCAGCGAGGCCAGCAGAGTGGTGACAAGGATTGAGGATTGTCCAAGAGCCCAGTGGCCTCCAGCCAGGTCCTCAGTGGCAAGGCAGGTCTGAGATGAAGCCAGTCTGCTCAGTGCAGCTCAGGGCTACTTGTGCACTCAGGAACCTGAGACTTGTAGCAGCTCTGTAGCATGGCAGAACTTGCTCTGAACAAAATGTGACTATCATTAAATTCAGCTGGGTCCCTAGGAATGCCAGTTTACCAAAGATGAAAATAACCATGAATGAAATAGTGAGAGAAAACATTTTAATGAAAGAATATATATATCTGAGAATTGCAATTTTTAAATGAATGTTTCTGTAGGTGTTACCCTCCTCCCCTAAAAATCAAGACATTCTGCCAGATAGAAAAAGGAGGCATCAACATATTTTAGATATTTTCAAAATTAAAAAGAAATAGAGAAGTTCATAGATACAGATATAACTTAGCAAAGGAAAGAGTCAGCTAAATGACAAACTAAGGGATGTTTGTGAAAGACCTAAGTGCATAGCAGAAAAGAAACAAAAATAGTAACATGACTAATCATGATTCTAAAATGATACAATATTCAGAAAGACTGGATGATATGTTAGTAGCAGAGAGTGAGAGGCTGTGGCTTAAACAGGAGAAGCCAGATGCTATTAGAAATGAAGTATTTGGTTCTCATTATGTACTATACAATCCCCAAACAGACACACATACCCCCTCCTCTGTGTGTGAGGGAGGCAAAATGCCTTGGGCTGGAATCCAAACCCACCCATGGACTGACTGAGTGGGGGAACACTGAGCAAAGAGAGATGAATGAACCCCTGCCCTTCCCCATGCTCCTGCAGCAGTTCTGCAGATTTCAGGGGATTACCCTGTGCTCCCTTTGCAGTGCACTGAGCTGGAATCCCTGCAGCTGTAAAAATGTTGTTCTTGTGTTGGGAGAAAAAAGCCCCACAATCCCACAGTCAAAAGAGGCGATATCTCTGCCAGTTTTCTGCATAATAATGTAGTGGTTAGAGCACTCACTTTGGAGAAAAGGTTTTTTTCGGGGTTCTACTTAGCACAACAGAATCCTACTCACACCCTCCATCATTCTGAAGAGTGTAACCTGAGCAGCAAATTGTGCTGAATTGTTTTCAATGTTTGTGAATTCACAATTAGGGAATAAACACCATTTTAACACATCCTGAGTGTAAGTGAGGAAGGACATAGCCCGAGAGCCCAGGGCTCAGACTGAACACAGGTGCCATATGTACTAGCTGGGTTACTAAGTTCACATCTCACCTTCTTCCCTCTTCCACTCCTCAAACTTCCATAAAGGTTTCATTCCTTTCTGAATGCTGCAGGGTGAAAAGGTTCCAGTCCCTGGGATGCATACCCATCATTCCAACAAGTCTGTGTTCTGGAGCTTGGACATTTTAAGGATGGCAGGGAATGTAGCCTTGACATTAATGAGTAAGTCTATGCTGAATTCTTTGCCTGTATGAAATTCCCAGAGGATGTTGTCCCCAAGCTGTTTGGAAGCAATGCCCACTCAGATACTAAGGATAACACCAGAGCACCATGGAGAAGACAGCTGGAACATGCTCCAGGAGTCAACTTTCTTCTTGCTGTCCATCTCATTAACTGTGGGTTTCACTAGAGAGAAGAGGGAGAGAAGAGGGGGGTGTGAGCAGGTTACCAGCTTTGGAGAAGAAGGGGAGACAAATCCTCATTCACAGTTGCTTCTGGAGTGGCTGCCCATGTAGAGAAGGTCTTTGTCTTTTCCCTCCCTGCCTGCAGGCTTCCCTGTTATTCAGTGTTGGTGAGTGCAGACCTGGCTGCCTCTGGGGCTGGGCAAGGTTCTGCTGTGGCTGCTGGTGATAAAGTGAGGCCATGGTGAGTGTGATGGTCCCCAGGAGCTGGATGCAGTTGTTATCTAACTCCAGGCCCTTGATACATGTAAATGGACAATTTTGGTTATTATTCTGATTTCAGATTTCACTTAGATAACTTGTATGTGCTTAAGAAATTATTTGTAACCATCCCATAATGAAATATTTCCTGTTTTTCCAGTAAGTAGGAGTGGAGCAGGGGAGGATCACTGTGAGTGACTTAGAACAAACTCAAGGTTCTTAGTATGGCCACAGATGGGGAGAAAGAAAGATCAATTAGAGCTACTATTTGCTAGGCTACTTCTGNCCTTTTTTTCTTTTGTGCTGGCTCCTGCTGGCTCTCCTGTACTACAGACATTGAAGGACCCCAAGACAACTGAGGCTTTTTAGAGAAAAACCTGCTCCAAGCTTGGTATTTCCTGCAGACACCATGAGGCCTCTGGAACAGCTTGGCTTAGCACTGGAAGGGTAAGACAGGTTCCTTTTTTTAGGCCACAGGGCACCTAGGAAGCTTAGGTCTGTCTGCTCTTCGTGAAGAAGCACGCAGCACACATCCAGAGTCAGGCATGACTCACCTTCCCATACAAATAATTACTTCATTATACATTGTGTCATGTGTTCTCCTAAAGATCCTTTTCCCTGCCTTTAGAGTGTAATCTGTTTGTTCTTTTAACCCTGTGCTCAGCCTGTACTCAAATGCCAATCATTACCAGCACCATGTGTTCAGTTCAAATTATATTTCTTGGAGCTCTTTATTTGGTTGTTTTCTGGTCCCTATGCACTATTTATACAGTGCCACATATGTTTTGTGGAGCCCTGAGATGAAACTCAGACATGCTGCTCATTAGGCTACTGTCTAGCTGCTAAACAGTACCAATTCTCAGATGCCCTTTGGTGACAGAGTTACAGTAATTGGACTTTTAGGTCTGCATAGTCTAAGACTTCACCCTTCAATGACACTGGCCTACAGCCTGCTGAGGGAATCTGGACCAATGAATGATAAATACAACGAGGTGGCAATAAATACAGTTTAAACTGTAACCCTCAGTAAAGGTTTTATGAATTGACTGGTGTTTCCTGAGCACACAGTGTTCTAATGAATATAACCAAATATTTGGAAGAGACAAGTAATTAGATGTGAGTGAATGAAAGAGCCTATTAAACCATCTGGACAGTTCAAAGAGTTGGTAATTTTCAGATAAAACGTTGACAGTTAAAGACACCGGTTAAAATCTGACCCTTGTTAATGGTGATTAGGCATTACTATCACCTGATGACCAGCTGGGAGACATAGGTGAAATGAGTCAGGGATTGCTTTTGTGTTTATGACTAATTTTGGAGAAAATATTTTCATATTCTTGTAATCTTTCCAATAGTTTCCCAGCAGGAAGATGAAATTTTAGATTATTTTTGTCTCCATCAGTGTTCATTTAAATTTAAATTGGGATGTTAGATGTGGGAAAGCTTGTGTTTCTATGACAAATTAAATGTGTGCTCTGACAAAGAGAAGTTGAAATTCCAAAATGGATGATTTTCAGGGAAAGGTGGAAAAATCTCAGGGGAAAAAAAAGTCTGAAATCTATAAAAATGTTTTCTGTGGAGCACAGGCAGACGTCGAAGGTCCAAAAAAAAAAAAAAAAAAAAAAGAACACACAGCTAGCTGAAACCTGCTTATAAGATATATTTGTTAGCAAAAGAAAATCACTTGAAATATTTCAATCTTCCACAATTAAGAAACCAAGCCCTCAGACAAGTAAGAAACTGTGAAGGAGGCATTACATAAGTAAGTTTTATTTGAATTAGAAAGAAGTTAAATTAAAGTGGGTGGAGGTTGACTCTCACTTTGCAAAACTGATGTTTACCACTGTCATAGCTGAGTACAAATTTCAAAGGCAAAGACAGCTGCATTCATCTACAGCCAGTCTAACAAGCTGCTATTCTATCTCCCAGCCAAAAAGCTGCTTATGTGACCCAGTAGTATGCTTAGCAGGAAGTCACCTTAGTCAAGAGACTCTAAATATTTTGGAGTGGTTTTATTCTCTCTTCCTTTTGAAACTGCTATCAATTCAGCAGGGTTGTGATTAAACATGGGAGGAAAGAAGCACAGAAATCCTCGAGCCTACTTTGGTCCTTTGCCTAAAAAAAGAGTTGTGTATTTCAGCCTCAAGCTTCTATCCAAACTCTGAGGCCATTTAACTCATGGAGTGCTTGTTTTTTAAACACCTCATGGAGGAAGAGGCGAGTGCTGAGCTGTGAGTGCTGAGCTGCTTGGGGCAGGTGCCTTTGTGCTTTATGCACTGGTGTAACACCATGTGCACTGAGTGCTAGGAAACGTGGGCCTGAAGAAGGATTGCACTCCTTTAAGGTTCTTATGGACTAGGCTAGGCTTAGGTCCTTCACTGGTGCTTACTTTAGACTACCACTAAAGGCTTACAGTCTTCTATGCTGGGCCCTGGGAGGGGACAGGGAGGGAACTGGATGTTCAAGAAGAGTCTGAAGAAGACAGAAAGTCTGGTGATGAACTTCTTGAGCAGGCAAAGGAGAATTGCCTTCAGCTAGAAGAAGGCCAGCTTTTTGTTTCTTCACACAGCGGTAAGCCACATCCTGTAGTTAAGTGTGTTGTCCACAGTAGTCTTTTGTTGGAAAAGCAAGCAGCAGTCTGATATGTGATACTGAATCCCCTGAAGGCCTAGGGACAGTTTCTGCCTGATTGGGAAGGTCTCCAGCCCAATTTTCCCACCCTTCTGATGACTGCTATAACCAGGAGTCTGCAAGTACCAGGTTAGTGTCTCATTTTGGAGTATTCTGTTTGATAGTGCTATTTAAGTATTCATAGGAGCAGAACTGTGTTGGAGGTCTCTCCCAGGTGAGTCTTCCAAACACCAAACTACATCATCTTTTTCTCTCTCTCTCTCCCTCTCTCTCTCTGGCCTAATGAATATTTAAGATATGATAGTGATGACAGCCATAGAAAAGCCCATGAGAAAATTAATTCCATCTTCATAGCAGGGTTTCAATAGTGTGCTGTAAGTAAAGCACTGGGGCCACACTGAATATGGAGGATAAAAGGAAAGGTTGAATAGCTTACTCATTAAGTGAGCACCATCAAGCATGAGTACAGAATGAGGCAAGGACTATGTGGAAAAAATAGTATGTCATCAAGTAATTAAAGAGTGTGGCACAATGCATATGTATAAGGGACTGAATTAATGTTTTCAGGAAATCTTAATTTTGGCATTTAGTAGCACTGGAATGCATGACTTTACAATCTGAACAATATTCATTTAGAGTATCTTTTTGTGTAGATAAGCTTGACATAAAGAGGAAGTGAGGGAGCCTCACAAAGCCTTAAAAACACACTTCTTTTTTCCTCCACCCCAATCACCTCTGAATGCGAAATTATGGTAGCTGGTTGAGATTTGTAATCAAACAGCAAAAACTTAGTGTACTTGATAATTATTGCCACTGCATTTCCTCTGTAGTAATCATTTTCCTATTTTAATTCCAAGCATTCTCTACCTCATCACTTTGCAGACTAACATGTAATGAATGCTATCAACAGGAGATTTTTACAAAAGCTTCCACTGCTGCAGTTGGAGTTAAAGAGGGAGGGGGCAGGGGCATTATAAAGGGTGAGGTTTTGAAGAGACATTAGAATAGATGGCTAAATAATAAAAAGTAATGAAGGTAGAATATTTTACCTGCTGTTCTGCTGATGAATTTGCCCATGAGCAGATTGGGATATTTTAAAAACATATTCGTTTTTCAAAATCACTTGTCAAGGGTCAGATACTTTCCTGGTTACTCATATTGAAGCAAGAAAAACCTTTCTGTGGAACAAGCTGCTTCTTTGTGGGAATAGACATGAGGAAATCTGTTCCCAATTAATTTATGGAAATAATTCTCCATTTCATAAGTGACTCTTTGTGTGTATTTGTTATTCACAATGTGGATGGTTTTGACTGATCTTATAAGTAATGTGGCATGTTACAATGTGTCACAACACACTGAACTCAGTTTACAGTAAAAATATTTAGTTACCTTCTGTTGTAAGCTAAGCTCTCAGTTTTCTGATATTCATAGATAGTTGCCCTTCTCAACAGTTCTCCCCCTTCCTCTAGGAACTTTTCCCTAAAACAATGCGAGAAAATAAACACAATAGGGACTGAAGTGAATTATTTTGCCATCTACAAGGATGTGTGCGATTTTTATTTGCACATAAGAGGGAAGAGGGCAGTATTTGCCTAGTACTAATGTTTAATGACTGGAAAGGATTATTTTTAGTAATACACATGAGAATAGTCAGACATGAAAATACACACATGATGTTTCTAAATTCTCTAATGCTTTTATAGTGAAAAGATAATGAACATAAAAAAAATGTGTCTTGCTAAAGCAATTATTATGTTGTATAAAACACTTCTTATATTGATTTGTCAGAAGCCTTTTATGTTTCAGTAGCTTGCCAAAGAGTCATTATGGCATAATATCTCTCCTAGTCTGTAATACACATTTGTTTCTGCTTTAGCAAAAGCTCTTCTAAATGTCACATTTGGGTGAATTGGGACATACAAGCAAATATCATTAAGAATTTTTGCAGTCCTGCAGAAGTTCTGAGAGCCTTTGGAGTCTTTTTGAAGTGGAAAAACAATAGAGGTTAAAACTGGGTACTTTTATCATCTCACTCATGCTGAAATGACTAACTCTGCAAGAGCAGAGGTGTGCTCACAACCTGCCCAAAGCATCCATACAAAGAACCCAGAGAACAATTTTGTTTATTAGCTGACTGCTAAGTTTCTCCTCCTTTCTTTCTAGATTGACTTTTTAAATAGGGGGTACAACTCAGTCACAAGTAGAAGGGAGCTGTTGAAATCCAGTTTTTACAGTTCCAGATCAATTTGAGTTTAGCACTCACCCTGGATACATGAGGATGATTTCTTCATTGAAGAGTAGAATGAGTTTTCAGTTATTTTGGGATTTCAGGCCAAATTTGCCTTGTGCTTGAGTTTACCACTAGTATGGTAAAAGGCAGGCCTTTGCTGCCAGACGATCAGGGCAGACTCAGAGGAGGGGACTTTGGATGCTTTTGACCTATGTATCAGGATAGTGACAGTGGCAATCCCGCCAACTGCAGCTACAGGTGGTTATTTTGGCCAGCCTGCACTGCACTTAGGAACCAATGTGCATTACTAAAACACAATTCAGTCACATTTAGCCTCTCAAATGTCATATCCTGGGCATCTTTCAGGAATTTATTTATGATAATTGCATCTTTTCAATGGAAAGCTTTTTTTCTCTGTATATAATAGCTGACATGTTAAGCTTGGCACAACTGAAATGGAAGACTGATCCTCTGAAAGTGGCTTTTTTGTTCTGTTTCAGATCCAACTGGTTTAATTTAGAATATTCTCTGCGTCAAGTTAGTGACTGTTGTGTTTTAACTGGGAATACAGATGCAGCTTTTTCACCCAAGGAGGTAATTTATGACTGTGACCAAATTGCTGCTTTGCTGTAGAAAGACATCCAGAGGTCAGTCCATGGTCCAAGATTTGTGTGGCACAATGTGGCTTGTGTTCACATGAGGGCTAGCTCCTCTCCTGCAGATTGGGTTTTGAAGTAGCCTAGACTGAGCCAGGCTCTATTGAAAAGCTGGGGTCCTCCACTCATGGTTGCTTCTTGACCCTCTAGTGCCAGTGTCATGGATGTGCCCGTTTTAGGATCTAAAATGTAAAACACAGTATTTACTGTGTTTTATATTAACTCATATGGATTCTGATTTCAATGGCTGAGTCAGGCAGTGAGTTTTGGGCGTTGCCTTGCATCTCCTTTGCATCCCTGCCTTGCATAAAAAGGGTTCAAGAAATGAGCCTGTTGTTTTGCTGTCAATGAAGACTATAGATTAGCACTTCAGTAGCGAGAGTCACAAATACGCTGAATAAATTAAGGAATTGTAGTGTGAAATGAAGAATTTTTTAAATTGTAATGACTGGTTCCAGTAGAAACTGAAAGTTACCTTTATTCAGAGAGCAGGAGAAGTAAAAGCAAAGGAAAATAATTTTTCTTCTACAACAATGGCAGCCCTAATAAAGGGAAAATATCTATGCTGGGAGAAGATATTGCAGAACCACAGAGTGACTGAGGTTGGAAGGGACCTCTAGAGGTTATTGGGCCTAATCCCCTGCTCAAGCAGGATCACTTAGAGGCAGCTTCTCAGGACAATGTCCAGTTGGCTTTGAATACCTCCATGGAGGGACACTCCACAGCCTCTATGAGCAACCTGCTCCTGTATTTCAGTTTGTGCACATTGCCTCTTCCTTTGTCATGGGGCATCACTGGGAAGAATCTGACTGCATCTCCTTTGCACCCTCCCTTCAGTTATTCATAGTCCTTGATAAGATCCCCCTGAGCCTTCTCTTCTCCAGGCTAAAGAGTCTCTCACCCTCTCCTTGTACATGAGGTGCTCTTGTTCCTTAATCATCCCCATGGCCCTCTGTTGGACTCTCCACCAGTATGCCCATGTGTCTCTCGTACTGAGGAGCCCAGAGCTGGATAGAGTATTCCAAGTGTGGACACATCAGTGTTGGATAGGGGGTAAGGATCAGCTCTCTCCACATGATGACAATATTTTGTGTAATGCAGCCTAGGATACCATTGGCCTTCTTTGCAAACAGAGCACACTGCTGGCCCATACTCAATCTGGTGTCCACATTTGAATTTGCTTTCCAGCTGAGTGGACTCCCAGGATGTGCTCCTGCCTTCAATTGTTCCTCCCCAGATGTAAGATTTTGCATTTCTTCTTGAACTCCATGAGGTTCCTGGTAACCCATTTCTCCAGCTTGTTGAAGCTCCTCAATATGTCAGCTTGACCCTCTGGTGTATCGGCCACTCCTGGTTTTGTGTTATTGGGAATTATGCTGAGAGCACACCTTGTCCCATCATCCTGATTATGGATGAAGATGTTGAACAGGATTGCAGCCTGTACCCCAGGGTAACAGGCTGGGGTACCTTGCTAATTTATGCCTGGACTGACAAGACTTTTGCCACTCTCTGGGCCCAGCCATGCAAACAGTTTTCAATGCACTTCACAGCCTACTCATCCAGCCTGTACTTCACCTGCTTCTCCAGGAGGATCTTACAGGAGACACTGCTAATACTGAGATCCAGACAGACAATGTCTGCTGCTCTTCCCACATCTGTCTCACGTCTTCCCACATCTTCTCAGTTCTGTCTCAAAACTCAGGCCAGTTATTTCATCATAGAAGCCTATCAAGTTGGTCAAGCATGTCTTTATTTTGGTGGATCCATGCTGACTATTCCTGATGGTTTTCTTGTCCTTACTGTGCCTGGATGTAATTTCCAGGATTAGCAGCTCCATCACCTTCCCAGGGATCAATGTGACTGGCCTATAGCTCCCTGGATCACTCCTCTTGCCCTTTTTGAACACAAGAATGATGTTTGCTTTCCTTCCCTCTTCAGGTACCTGTACCTGTTGCCATGATCATTTAAAGGTAATTGAAAGTACTGCCATGGGCAGATGCTCAACACTTGTAGGCACATCCCATCAGTGCTCTGGTCTAATTGATAAGATGGTGATTGGTCAAAGGCTAAACTTGGTGATGTTGGAGATCTTTTACAACCTGAATGATTCTATGATTCTGAAACTGTTCCCATCCATGCAGATAAAATGATCCCCAAACTCAGGCTGTCTGTGCCCAAGTATCTGTTGTGAATGGTCTCAGAGTGGTGCTAATTTTTCAGTAGTGCTGTGAAAAGAAAGCTGCTCTTAGCCAGAAGTGTGCCAGAGAAACCACTTGCAAATTAATATACTTGGGCTCATTCCCTGGTCCTTTTTCTTTTATTGATATTGATGCATCCATGTAGTCTGAGCAGTGGCTTTCCCCAGGGAAGAGTTTCACATGATTTACTGGTACTTGAATTTGTCTTTTTTGCCTCTGGCTTTCTAAAAGTAACTAGAACTTACAGCATGGAATAGGAGTTCACCAGCCTAGACAGCCATCGTTTGAAACCTTGGTGTTTCACTGCCCTCAAGTCTGTAAAAGTAGGAAGATTGTCTGGGAATGGAGATTGATGATATTTTTGAATAGAACAAGAACAACTGTATTTAATTTTTAATTTATAAAGGAATTGAGAGTTTGCACAGGAAGGGATTTGGAGCCTTTTGTGTGGTATTTTTTAAAAATTTATTTTATTTTAGATAAAGACAACCCAAGCTCTTCTTAAGCACAGTAGTTTTACAAGCAAGCTCTCATAGGAGTGAAGAGTTACTCCCCAATGCTTAAGCATTATTCTGTATAATTATGGATATTTTTTCCTTCCAAAAATATTTTTTTTGAGAAGCTGACATTTCAAAGGCTTTCAATTCTGTGTGTCACTATCAAATAATCTTTTTTGTACTTGGCTGTTTATTATTGGATTGCAACAACGATAAAGCTCTAGGGGTTTTGTCTCCTTTGGTATGTTAATTAGCTATTTTCCCTTTGATCTTTTTCTTACTGAAAAGAGTGAAAAACTATCTCGGTAGGGAATCTTACTGATGTACATTCATCCCCTCATCTCCATAATCTGAGGATCAGAGGGAGACAACAAATTTCACTGCTGAGTGAGGTTGCTATAGGCCTTAGTTATAATGTACTTGGTTTCTAAATAATCCCACCACCATTTATATTTGGAATACTGAAGAGGAACCTTTGAGAAAAAGAAATGCAAAAATAATTAATTTTAAACTGTGAACTACCTTCATTAATTTAACTTTTTCTTGAAGTTTTATGCTCATACATATGCCACAAGCTCTTTCTTGTATGCCTCTATACATTTTTTTCCTTTTCTTTCTCGTATTTTACTGTTGGCTTTTGATGCATTTTTAGTTCTCACAAAAATAAAATGTAGGCTAAGCCCAAAGTAACTATCGAGTGAACTTTTAAAGTAATAAATGTTAGAACAGCTTTCCTATGGAAATGGTGAAACTCCTGTAACTTTGGACCATTGAAAAGGATTGGGCAGAACTGTGGAGTGGTGGGGAAAAAGCTTATACATATACACAGACAGATTCTATGTATGTATCTCTGTTTCTCAAAGTCCATGCTCAAAAGCTGTCAGCATCATATAGCATTGCTTGAAAAAAATGAAGTAAAAGCACTTCAGTGAGAGGCAGAGGCAAATCTGCTTCATGAGGCAGTCCATGGCAGGAGTGTAGGCAGGATCACCTACTGGAGACTTTCCAAACAGTTTCTTTGAGCCAGTTTATACATTTCCCCAGGAGATGGACAAAGCATGAGGCAACCTTGCTGCTGAGATTCTTGTATCCTGCAGTGGGGGGTGTCACCAGATCTTGATACTCACAGTAGAGACAATTACATTTAAAATGGTCGTGTAGTCTGCCTTGGCAGTCAGTGAAGGGAAGCTGGCACTTGCAGAGCAAGAATGATGCTATGTCAAAAAAATGGCAGGTGAACTCTTCCTTATAGCATCCATTTCTCTCTGGTGCCCAGTTCATACCTGTATCAAATTAATGCTGATGTTTTCTGAAATGGGATGAGACAAATCCTTCCTCTTCCAGGTTGCCTTACATGGGAAAAGGTGAGGAGAACCTAAGGTGTTCTTGCTCCTGCCCAACCATTGCTGCTGTTGCAGCTCATAATTATTGTCTCAGCTGTGTGCATGCATGCAAGGAGGTGCAGTACTCTTTTTGTAGTACAGATATATCACCTGCTGAGGGATGTGTTGGTATTCTCCTGCTGTGACCCCTGGACTTGGAAACCATCCCATTAACTTACAAGAAGTTCAATTCAGTCATTAAAATACAATGTTTAATTCAATCTGAGGTGCCTGATGGAATGTCAGACACCCATATGGGTCTGACTTACAAAAGAGACATCACTAACAAAAGTTGCAAGTTCTCCTGGAGTAGCTGGAATTCTTATGGCATCTTCTATGACACTTAGCTCAATGTTACCCTAAGAGTGGATGCATATTGAGCCACTGAAATTTGTGTTTGCATGCAAGTGAAGTGTCTAAGCCTCCATCACAATGGGTGAAGTAGTCTTGAGAGCTAATAGTCCCAGTCTAAAAGAGATACCTTCATGTGACCAGCTGATTTCAAACATCTAATATGCTTCTACTTTCTGGACCTGAATTCCATCCCTGCTGTGTAAAAATGTGCCTACATTATTGTGGCACCTACTGCAGTTTAAGATACTCCCATTTGGCTACTAGCTCCTATTCCAGGAGGACATAGGTCCTTTGTCATATGTGACAACCCCATTGGATACTGCAGTCCCTGTAGGACATCTGAAATGGCAGTAGATACCTACATACATGCAAAGAACTTGAGCATTAGATGTCTGCTTTTCTGCAAATTCACCAGTTCCCCAGAAAATATCTCTTTTTCTCCACTGAGTACAAAAGATGCCTAGTTCAGATGTTAAGACATCTGTGCTGGCTCTCTAGATGTGATCAAGTGAATTCCAAATCAAGTTTCTGGTTTTCTGGCACATGCATCTCAAGGACACCTGGGATTCCTACTTTTTCCAAGGTAGTAGTACATTTGTTGTTTTCCTGGAGTATCTACATGATATAGTCTCTGCATGGGTGTTTCTGACACAGAATCAAAAATGAATTAAAATAATGTTGAAGTTGTTCATGAATGATTTTAATGCTTTTGCTGTCCTTTTGCTGCTCTACAACCACGGGATGCAAGTTGTTGCTATGATACAAAGAGCCAGGGATTTTTTTTTTGCCATAGTGAAATCTCTGGTATTAATTTTTGAAATGTGCTGCTTGCACAACAACATCTTTCCTCAACTTTATTACCCACTGTCTCTAAGACTTACATATGTAAGAACAGTGTTTGTCAACCAAAGGTAATTTAAAAAAGCAGACAGGAGGATTTAGTCCCTTTTATAGTCTTAGCAATAAAAATCTTGTTTCCGCAAGGATCAGCTGTTCTCAGCAAGGCTCAGGTAGGATTCCCAATGGTCTGTGTAATTACAGGAGGAAGGATTCTTGCTTTCTGCTCCGAGTTAGGCAACCAAGTTTGAGCTAGACACATGACCTTCCCTTCACTGAAATTGAAGAGAGAAATTGAAGTCTCCAGAGGAGATTTGCATTTAAGACTGTTCTAATAAATCACTCTCTGGATGCGCTCATTTCTGTCTACTGACTATAAAAGGAGCCTCAAATCATGAGCTCACCCAAACTCAGACATTTATAAAGTCAATGAAATAAAAATGTCTTATATGGACCTGAGACCAGTGGAGGATTTTCTCCTGGTCTTCAAGATTAAATGTTCTGTCATGAGTGTGAATATAGGAAGTTGTATATAAGGCCAAGGCCATTATTTTTATAAGTCATTTACTGTTAGGCTACTTTGTAAATATTCAAAAGGTGACCTTCAAATGAAAGTCATCAGTGTTTTCAGGAAAATGTGATAAAGTCTGCTTGGTGATCACATCTATACTTAAGCCATGGTGACAGAAAAAATATGCACTGAGTTAATGCTAGCTGAATCAGGTGTGGTACAAAACCTCCTGGGCACGGTGGCAGATTTCTGTTTGTTCTGTCTGACTACTTCTTGAAGCACACATTCTACTTCTTTGTTTCTGACCTCTTCTCTCAAATGTTTGGCTGTTGTTCCCCCTCTTCTTTTTCCTTTTTCCATCTTCCTTTTTTCCTGTTTTTCTTTTTTGCTTGTCGTTTGATTGTCAGGCAGTTCCTCAATTCTCCAAGCTGTGGATCAGCTACAGCGGATGCTCAGAGTTCCTTGAACTCTGTGGTCTTCCTTTGTACCACCACATCTTCAGTGAGGTTTATCAGTTCTGCTCTGTCCTGACCCATCTAATATGTTTATCAGTGACCTAGAGGATGTGATGAACTCATCAATCCTGCCTGGGAGGCACCTGTCATTGTACTCAAGGGCAGAGCTGCCAGAGAGATACACAGAGGCAGGCTGGTGGAATGGGCTGACAGGGACCTTACGAAATGAGGACCTGACAGACAGCAGGCTGCACACGAGCCCTGCAGCACAGAGGGCAAAAGCCTCCTTGACTGTATGAACAAGAGTGGAGACAGGAAACTGAGGGAAGTGACCTTCTCCACTCAGCACTCATTAGATCACATCTGGGTACAGCAACCTCTGTTGGGGTCCCAGTACAGGCAAGTAATTGACAAAGGCAAGTTTCAGCAGTGCTGTTAAGATGGTCAGGTACTGAAGCACTTGTTCTGTGAGGAGAGGCCAAACAAGCTGGATTCGCCTTACATGGATTCTCAACCCATGTCAGGAGAATCCATACAGTCCAGTAGTGGAAGAGGTTTCCTGGGAGACTGTACAGTTTTCATCCCTGTAGATTTTCAAGATCTGACTGGATAAAGTCCCAAGCAACATTCTCTGACACCATAGCTAGCTGTGCTTGGAGCAGGAGTTCAGTCTGACAGCCTCCTGAGGTCGCTCCCAAACAGAATTATCCCATGATCCTGCGATTTAAACTCAGTACTTGTCCTATATCCTTGCTTTAGCTAAACTGCACTCCCTAATTTTGCTGATGCTGACCTTGGCTTGCTGACTTGACTTCTTGACCTTTAATGTTATGAGCTTGATATGCAGTGACCCACAAATGCATGGGGAGTTGATTACTGCAGCCAACTCACCTCCGCCTGGCAATCCCAGCTGCTAGAAACCTCGGTCTTTCTCACTTTGCAAGGACTCACTGTCATCATAAAAATTTCTGAAATTTCAGATTTCATACCTACATTTTATAACTTCTCCTTGCTGGGAATCATATCTAAATCAGCCTGTCATCACAGTGGGCTAAAGAACAGGCAAGAGGCAGTGGCATAATGGTTGCAGTAGAAGTGTGCATTTTTATTATTAACATCCTGAAAATGACAGAGACATTGCAGCATCACTTCTGTGTATAGTAAAGCCATCATTATATTTTCATCTGCTTTGAGAAAAAATAATTACTCTGCCTTGGGGCACTGTTGAAGAAATACAGGGAAAGAGACATTCCTGAGGAAACACACTGTGGGAGGAGAGAAGGCATAGGGGATTTGCAAAGAAGGTGTAGTTATAAGTGATAAGATAATTTTTTGGCTTTTGAGATAGAAAGAGAGAAAAATCTGGTTTATTTACTCCTGTGGTTTATGTAAACAGTGAGGTACGGCTATTAAATTTTAACTCCATTGTACAGTTTGAAGACATGTTGCAGGATTATCCATATTCTTCTGTTACTGCTAAAGACAGGAGGCATACAGTCTCAGTGTTCTTCTCACCTTAGCCAGCAAGGATCTGTCTATGTAAATACTAAAATATGATTTTTTTTTTCTGCAGTTCAAGGTCAGCATCCTAGTGAGAATGCTCATCCTTGAGTGTGTTGTGCCAAACAAGACTAAGCATATCCACAGTCTGTTGATTGCAGAATTGGGAGTTACAGATTGTGAGTGGTGGTGGAAAGGAATTTATGAGGGAGATAGAAGCTTCATATGTGACAAAATATTTTGGTATGGCTGTGCTGGACTTACTCCGTGTGGTATTTGGGATGCTGTTGTAAAATTATGTGGTGAAAGTTAACAGTGGATTTTGTAATCAGAAAAACTGTCCCAAATTCTCATACATGCAATGCTCAGGGACTAGCTGACAAGCTGCAACTACTCTTCTGATTAACACTCCATTCTCTGAGCATCATGGAGAAGCTGTCCCCGTATGTTGTTCTTCAAGTTCCTGACAGCACAGACTTCTCACAAATTGCCCTGCTGAAAGCTTATTTTGTTCCCTGCTTTCTACCTTCTACTGACTGCTTGTCCTTGTTAAACAGATATATCCATCCCACTTTCCTGCAGAACCGTAGCCTCTCAGTTTTATGTGGGCTTGGAAGAAAAATGGGCTAGTGTTGTTTCTGACATCCTCTGAGGATTTGGAGACATTCATTAGGAATTTCTCCTCCTCACACTGATGCTGCGTAGGAGATGGATGCATTATTTTAGTGACGAGTTTGAATTGTGTGGCATTCTGTTTTCAAGTGTACTGTGGAACAAGGGGCGGGTGGTGTCACAGATGAACCCTTCTGCTAAATTCATCAGGATCAGCTAAACAAAGCTTACAGATAGGAAGATGACAAAATGTTAGAAATGTTTGACTGCAAAGGTCCTCAAAAATCGCTTATCACTATCTGCGGTAAGGCAGGATCAAGTGTACTTAAACCTTTGGTGACAGAGCGTTGTCTTCTCAACTGTTACAAGCCCTCCATTGCTCAGCCATCATGAATCCTAGATTTCACAACTGCCCCTTGCAGCAAACTCTGGTGTGCAACTACTCCTCCATTTCAATGCCTTCTTAAGTGCAAAATTAGTCTTTGCTACAAATTAAAGGTCTTTGTTTTTATGTTCTCCTTGATGAAAAAGGAGTGCAGTTAACTGCTATAATGTGCAGCAGAAAGACTGGACTGCTTCCAGAGGTTTTGATTGTGTAGGGCATGCTGGTACCTTTTGCACCTTCCTGGCCTGAAAGACAACACTGTGCAGACCAAAATCTCTGTTGTCTATCTACAGTGGCTGACAAAAAGCACCAGCAGAGTAAAGAGAATTTTCCCAGGGTTAAACTGAGCTCAAACCAGTCTTTTTTTGAGGGTCAGAAATGACAAAATTGTAAAATGAAATGTCTGGCATTGCAGGCAGTGTCCAGAGCGTGGTAGTGTAGGAATCTGGACACTGCAGAGAGGAGAGGGTTATGGCTGCTATATTCACAGAGATGCCCTGTGTCTGGTTCAGGGTCATCATAGGAGCTGAGCTGGTGAGGTGGAGAAAGGCAGCTTTGAACCTTTGTGTGAAGGTGGGAATGCAGACACCTCCCCAGCTGCTCCCCGTCTGCTCCACTCACACCAAATGTCCTTCCATTTGCTCAGAGTCAAACAGGCAGGAGGAAGCCAAATGCTGCACAAGCTTCATGAGGTTGCTAATTATGATGGCTGCCTGGAGTTGATGTGGTAAATAGAAATACCACAGCTGAGTCCAAATGGACATGCTGGTGTTTGTTTTTACTTTGCAGAAGCAAACTGATCATGAGGGCTTGATAACATCTGATCCAAGTCCTTGGAGCAAACCCCAGCATACGGTACCCTGTGTGACAAGGGACACATCAGATGGACCATCTGGACAAAGAAAGTGACCCAAACTATCCCACAGACCACATTTAGGAGGCTTTGGATCTATACATAGATAAATAACACAGCTGAACAGCTGTATATCACATAGCTGCAGGTGACCTTGTTATTTCCAGTCTGTCCCAAAAGGTACTTATTCCAGAAAAGTGGTGAGTACATTTGTGTAAATACAGAAAGTTATCCTGTCTGCATTTAACATACACATTTAATGAACAATAAGATTGCAAAGTCAGTACTTAGGAACAAATAGAGTTATTATTAAACTTACTTATGCAATTCCACATCTGACCCTTTGCACATATATGGTATTTATAACCAGATTTACTCCTAGTTACAGTCATTATTGACATCTGAGAAAAATCTAGTATTTTCTGTGGCAATGGAAGACTGCATCTTTGAAGTGCTAGAAGGTTACAGAAGGAATTTTAGAGCTGGCATTTTCTAAATTTACACAGTCATTTCTTCTTATACAGGCTTATTTTCTACTCATTTGTTTGTGTATGTCTGCAAGATATATATGCACTTTATTCTGTATATATTCATGTCCACATCCACTTATTTTTTATTTCTTTCCACTATTAAAAAAACATAGTAAAGACTATATTTCATTTTTAGTATATCTGTGCTACAGTGCAGGAAAATCAATTAGCTTTACCCATCTCAGTTTCTTTTCTGTAAAACTGGGATTTAGAATTGTTCCCACTAATCCCATGGACAAGCTCTGCTGACTAGCACCTGGAGCTTGTTACTATTGCCAGGTACTCCCTGATATCTGTTTAGGGGTTAGAAGGTTTTTTTGCCCACACATTTTCAACCTGGAACCATGGAAGCCAGCTTAGGTGCAGAGGTTTATTGCTCCCTGTATGGCACTGTGAACATGTGACAATAAATACGCGGAGGGTCCGTGTATGGAGGGGCCTTTGGTGTTTGACCTCCACTGGCAATCTTCCGTGGAACATGGAAGCACTGCAGACACATCAGCAGGGCACTAGCATCTGATCTGCCACGTGGCACTATGAGGTGCATTGTCATCTTTGGGACGGAAGTCAGCTGAGATGGGGACTTTAGGCAGGAGCACAGACCCCTCTAACCCCTCTCACTGTGCTGCAGCACCCAGCTGATATTCCCCAGTGGCATCTGTACTGTGGCACACGTACATTGCCATTCTAAAATGGCAAACAGCAAAGCTGTAGCATTCTGCACTGCTTTCTTGATGAAATGGAGCTGTCTGCATGCTGGGCTCTGTCACTGGAGCCCGCTCGTTCTGTGGTCAGTGCACAGAAACCATTTAATGTAGGTCACGATATGCTGCATGCAAGTAAAGCAAAATCTGGAGTGACTGCACTCAAACATGTGCACTCTTACATGCTGTCTTAAGCCATGTGTTGGAGACTGTTTATTTGCAAGAATAATTTCCTCTCTGAGCATTTGCAAGGAAAATGGCTTCTGTGCTTGTTCAGTGCTGCAGGACACACAAAAATGACAACCTGTCTTCTCTTTTGGGTTTCACAGGTTCCATTTTTATTTGGAGCCCGACTGTGAAGTACATCCTACCCTTTTTAAAAAAAAAAATTACTCCCTTTAGTATCCCCTCTCTGACTGTAAAAGCCTTTCATCAGTGCCTTGCTGAAGTCTAGGTGTGGTTTCTTTCTTCCTTTTCTATTTTTTTTCTGTGCCTGATGAAGCATTTTGAAAAGAAACATGGAATCTGAATACATGAGCAAATCTATTTGGGCACCTGCTTCTTGAAAGAGAGGAAGACAGAGAAGTGGATAAATGGCAGAGGCACTGCATGATTGCTGGAAACAGCTCTTTTCACATCCATGTTTTTTCAGAGCACTCCTTTTCTTTTCTAGTTGTATCAATGGCTTTTTTTTCCCCACTGCTGCTTTTCCAAAGTTTCTCTTTACAAGTGGAAATGAGTTAAAACTTGTGGCAGTCTTGTGAGAGAAGTAATATGTTATGGTGCAGTTTGGCCCTGTAGATGTGTTCTGACACACAGCTACAAACATGTCCACAGTAAAATCTTTATGTCTACATTCTGTGCCAGAAAATGGGATGTAGAGAAGTGTCTGGGGTCCATCCAGGAGGCTTATGGCGTACCTTGCATGAATTCAGACTAGTTCCTAGGCAGAGATTCTTTCCTTCCTGCAGAACTTGCACCTGGTGAGATATCTTATGGCATTTTTACCTTTCTTAATTTCTGTATCTTTTTTCCCCTATCTGTCTGAGTGTTAGTGAAAGGTGAGGTATACCATGAAGCTGCAGGAGAACCTAAACCCACTTGTGAGATGACTCCAGTCTCTGGTAGATCTCCCGGGAGCCAAATGGCTGTCAGGTCTGTGATGGGGCAGAGTGGATCATGCTGATTCTTCAGGGCTGGGGAGGTCAGTTCTGATGTGTTCCCCCAAAAGAAGTTAAAGAAAACATCATGTCTGTCCTCTCTCATTTGTTCTGTGTTACTAGTTTTTCTAGCTCTGCACTGCCATGACAGCAGTTTTTACAAAGTCCTTTATAAAAGAATGATATCACCTACTTCCCTATCCAATATATTTAGACTTCTGTCACAAACAGCCACAACTAAAGCAAAAAAAGTTATTATACAATCATAGAAGTCATAATAAATAAAAGCGCTGGAACAAGCTGAAACTGTAAAAAGAAAAGAATTTATGTAGTGCTGCAATTATCTTATTTGTAAATTGAGCAGGACACTGCTGGTAGTAATTTTATGTACAGCGTTGTAGGGCTTTTAAATGACCTTAAGTAGTCAGGGCATTTGCTCTGAGTGTATTGTGCAAGTTGGAATAAATGGCGGAATGATTTGGGCTTTTAAAACTAGGCTGAATAAAATGCTACAAGATATCCTGCATGGGTGGGCTCTCTCTGACAGGCAGATGCATTCAGGAACATAACTTGTCTTGTATGGCTCTGATTTATATGGCTCTGTGAAGGTGCCTAAGGGCTGGTTTACACACAAGCTCTCACTGTTTTAATTAAACCTGTTTTCAGTCTAAGATTTCAGTTCAGAATAAAAGTTACTGTCGTCAAGACAGCTAAAAATTGTCAAGCCCTGCTTGATGCATCCCACTGTAGGTGTCTAAGTGAAATGGCACAGCTCTGCAGGTACTGTGCATATGGAAAACAGGTAGGCATTTCTAGAAAATGGCCCCCATTCCCTTGGGGAGGGGTTTAATTATTTCCACTGACTCCAGGGCATAAGTAGATGAAGTCCATAGCTTAGAAAACTGGAATGAGGCATTTAGAAATGATGTAGTATCTCCTCTCATTTCTGCACAGTTTGTACCCAAATTGTCATGGTTGGATGGAAATCAGAACCACAAATGCAAATATTCTGGAAAAGACATGAAGAATAGCCTGGATAGAAAATGAGGTCTAATAATAACCCATTAAAATATCTGTAGAGAAATTGAAGGAAATGTGGGAAAAAGAAATAAAAGAAAAATGCAAAGGCTCAGATGAAGACTTCATGAAGATGAGGCTGGAGTTTCTGTGAATGAACTATAGAGGGTTTTGTGGCCGTATTTGTTTTCTGAGCCTTGAGTTTTAAGAGAAGTCAGAGGGAGTAAGTCAGAAAACTTAATGGGGTGTTGTTTTCATTCAGAAATCTTGCCTTAAATAGCCAAATGGGAAAGTCTATTCTATTAATGTACATACATATTAATGTACATATGCACATAAACCCACATGTGTATATGCATACATAAATATACATGTATATGTACCATTTGTACACAAATATAAAATGTATAAAATTTAATAGACATATGTGCACAGTAAATGGGTACATGTATATAGACAAATTACCTCCCTCCCCTTAATATAAGTACAATACTAAAGTCATGAGAGTTTTTAGAAAAAGAATAAATGGTTGTTTGACACCACTTGCCACTTGTACTTTAAGCACTGAGCTCTTAACAGAGGGATTCAGTCTCTGAGTTTGTTTAGCTCTCTGAGAAGTTGCAAGCACCTGTTTTCCTCCATGGTTTAAATTCTGCTTGCACAGATGCCCAGAGGCTGTGTGTCTCAGTCTATCTGTGACTTGTAAAGACAGTTACCTCCTTGTGTCAGTCTGTCAGACATGATCTGAGCCACCTTGCTGGCAGGATGGACTTCGCACAAAATACAGAGCTCAGAGAGGTAGAAATAACCTCGAGACTGGAGCACTAATCTGGGTGTCAATAGATTTGGATTCAGTCTTCTGTTTCAGAGACTCACATCTATGTTGCCTCATAGAAAAAAAGCAGCAGCAGGCACTCCCAGAGGGCTCTTCCTGCTCCTGATCTGGTACCACAGCAGCATTCTCAGACAGGAGTACTTGCAGGCAAAGCCAAAGTCAATGTCCTGCACTCATGTTGTTCAGTGCCAAGCCCCTCTGTGCTGGCCTTCAGGCTCTTCTGGACTTATGATAGCCCTAGTATTTCAAGCATCTGAAATAAAAAACTGGAGATAGCTGGTGCTGTCTAAAACACCAGAGGAGGACTGAACTTGGTGCAGTTTCACCTGCGCCACTGCTGAGGTCTTAACCAGGAGAGCTAAGAGCAGGAACAAACAAATTTAGCAGCACGTTGTTTCATTCCGAAGGAGGCAAACTGTAAGTAAACACATGGGGCACTGGAGAGAAGTTAAGAGGTAAATCTGTTGGCATTTATAACATTTGTGTCTAACAGCTACAGGACTAGAAATGAGAGCAGAAAGAGTGCCTGAATTTGGAGCTGAATGGGTAGGGCTCTTGATTGTGAGGATTCAGTTACAGATCATTTACAGTTCTTCCTCATGAATAGTGTTCATCATCACCCTTGGAAAAAAAAAAAAAAAAAAAGGTAGAAAATATTCCCAGCTAGGATCAATGGTAGTTGGAAGTCTGGCCCAGCTATTTTGTAGAAGGAAATACTGCAATCTGGGGAGGGACCTACTGGGGAAAAGGGTATAGAAAAAAAATGAAATCCATGGAAAAAAGTGAATAGACAATATTTAATGTAACACCCACTGAAGTTGCCTAGGAAACATAAAACAAACAAATTCTGTATTTTCACATGATTGAACTATGAAACTCATCAACAGAGATACTGGGAGATCCCAGAGCTAAACACTAATGGGAAGAGTGCAGATTTGGGAGGAAAATATTTCTTGCAACCTACTGGAGTTGTAATAGAAAGTGAAACATGAGCACCTGATATAACCTGTGGCTGAAGAAGGCCCTGAGCTGTTGAACAGGGAAGGTTTGCTATTGATGTGTTTTTCCTTTCTTTCTCTCCTAATGTCTTCTTGATGCCTTTGTTACTGGTTGCTGTCAAAACCAAGAACTGGATTAAATATGCCTTTGGTCTAACTTAGTGATGCACTCCTTATATTTTTGTAAAAGAAATCACAGATTATCCTGAGAACTGTTACTTTTAAAGCTGGAAAGGGAATATTTCACATATTTTTCCTTTTGCCTTAATAACTCAGCATACTGCTGCCATGCATGAAGTGTGCCAATAATCCCATTTTAACTCTCCTTATTCCATGGAGGATTCAAATTCAAGATAACAGCTCCAGGCACTTAAAATATCATGTAGTAAGGCCAAATAGAGGACAGTGATCACAGAAAACTCCTTCTAAGCTGCTTGGACTTGATTGAAAAGTTCCTGCTTATGTCCAAGAATGTCACTGATATTTTTGGAGCAAACTCCCTTGATGCCTGCTTCTTGTGATGGAGGTCCAGTGGTTATAGTTGCTGGTTTGTATTAAATGATGGGACACAAGCAGTTTAGGCCAGTCTGTGTGCCACAAAGGGAAGCCCGTTCCTACTTGTTCCCCCTCCTATCATGGGCACATGGACCCACAAAAGGCCAGTGTGAGCACAGGCATTTCTGTGGCTGCACACCATCAGCCAGGTCAGCAAGAGGACAACCATATGGCCACCTGCATGCTAAGAAGCAGACATGTGGAGCACAGGCTGAAATCAGTCTTTTGGGAGACTAAGATTTTATATTGGCTTAGACCAATATACAGACCAATATATTTGGAAGTATATATATCTTCTCTCATAAGATCTAATTATTAAGTTTGCTGCATCCAAGATTAAGTTGTTTGGATGACACTGACCTCAGTTCGAGCTGGTGGAATTTATTGTACAAATGGTGATTAACTCCACCAAATGTGAGGCATTTGGTCAGGAAGATCAAGGATTTAAATTAATGTTCGCATTGTTCAGATTAAGATGAGGGATTGTACATCTAAGAAGGATTTCCTTGCTATAAATCAGATATAATCTTAAGAAGATCCCCTACATCCTTCCTCTCTAAAGCAGGTGTGAAAAATTTACAGAGCCAGAAGAGGTGAGACAGAGAATATATCCAACTTCGATATTAGATCCCTCGTCAGGGGGAGAAAAAGCCCTTTTTTCTGGATGACACTTTCCCTTCAGTGCCTATGTAGTATAGAATGTGCACACAGCATCCTGTAAACACATCTGGATACACAGTTGTTTTTATTCCCAGGTACAGAATTGGGATCTTCTGCTGTTCTTCCTATGAGTGCCATGAATTCTGCATGCCTGGCTGCACAAAAATTCAGCTTGAACAGATGTGGAGGCATCTTTCTACCCAGGTGAGCCTGCAGATTCATGTACCCTCCAGTACTTTTGGGAGGTATAAATTCAAACCTTGTTATTCGAGGAAGAGACTGAACTCAGCTTTACCATTTCCAGGATAAGATGTGCGCAGAGAGCTGTTGTGGAGGCCTTCTCCTCAAGGGAAATCCAAAGCTTAAGTCAGGATCAGGTTTCTGTGTCTGAATTGCACACTGGCAGCTGTCAGAGTGCTCTAGTTTTAGCAAGCAGATGCAGGCTGTCCACATGGGCTCCATGCTCACACAGGAAAAGGGAAAAAACTTTTAATTAACCACATTCCACTTACTGTAACAAACAAATCCAGGCTGTAACTGGGTCTTGGTTGTGTCCCCTTGGGTGCTGAAGGCCACAGCCTGCTCAGGAAAGCCCCATAACGGGCACTCACATAGAAAGAAGACCTTGGCTGTATTAGTACATGGGGCAAGCTTTCCCATTAACTGAATGGGTCCGTGAGTAAACTTGGAAAGAAATTTGTTTGTATGTAGGGCTGCCCATTTACTCAGAAAATGGGCATAAAGGCAAAGAAATTTGAAAAGATACAGGTATTTTTATGTTGGTAACAAAGCCAAGTTCAGCAGTATAGTGATGATATTCCTGTAACTCATTTAGAGGATTTTTTTTAAAAGTCTATTTTGTGAATATTTTTATATATTTTTTAAAAATGGTGATGATTAAAACAGAAGAGATGTGGTGGGAGGACATCATATATCTTCTCCTGTTCCTTGGATGAAATTCACAAGCTTCAAATACTATCATCAAAGATAAAAGGCTTGTTGTGTTGGCAACTTTACAGTCACTTTTCAAGCCTGTCAGATAGTCATGCTATGGCATCAGCCATTGTTTTTCTGGAGGCTTCCTTCTTCTCTGACTTGATGGGAAAAAAATATGTCATCTTTTAAATTATATTCCTTTCCCAAAATTAAAAGGAGGGCAAGAATTGGCAGATCCCTCTTTAGGTGAGAGAAACCATCTATTATTTATATACCTCTTTTAACCCTGCCGCTGTTACATCTGATTGCAGAAAAATTCAACAAGCTGCCACTCACCATAAAAAAAACCCCAACATTGAAACCTTTGCTTTGTATTGAATGCAAATATTGGAAATGCAAAGCTCTACCTTGATGTTGGGATCAAGCGAGATACATTTGTGTTGCTGCTGCAGTCATAAGACAGAACCCATTCTTTTCAAAGTAATTGGCTGCCTGCTGTCAGAAGTCCTGAGGAATGTTTGGCATGTTTGTACAGCGCTGCATTGTCATGCTGGTTTTATTTAGAATAGGATGCTCCCTATAGCTGGACCTCTTCAATCAGCAGTAAATGCCTACCTACAATGCAGGTACTGAGTTTTGAGAATGTTCATGTGTCCTTGCTTGTACTGTGCAATGTATCATTTTTTGTTTTGTTCCTCTAAACTGCTTTGTCTGGGAAGACAGCTGAAGAACTCCTCTGTGAATGTGGAGCAAACTGAATTCTAAGAGATTTCCAGTTCAACCTTTACAACAGAGACTTCTGAAATCATTGTTTAGAAGTGTTTTGGAGAAAATACATGACCTCAGAACGGTTCAAATGCTTTGTCCCTGTCTAGAAGCTCAGAAAAAATTCTCACACATATCTGGCAGGGAGAAGTCGCAGACAGACCCTGGAGAAGAAAGGAGACACTGACCAAATGTTTCCCAACCAAGTACCATTCCATGGGTATTTCCCCCCTTGATACCCTGAGAGCTCAGACTGCTCAGGGAGCCCCTTTGCCCCAGTACCAGTGTGCCTATCCAAGATGAAATCTCTCAGGCAAAGCTACCATCAGCTGAACAAAACCCACCAAGCCCCACAGCAAACCAGTTGGCTAGTTCCTGTAAAGCTTCATATGACAAACAATACAGACTAGAGCTGAAGTTTTGCATGAAATCACAAAGCAATTATAATCAAAAGGAGCTTGAAGAGATATGATATGAAACCCTGGCATTCCCTTGGGATAAAATACTCCTGCAGGGCCCTTCCTGACTCATGAGTCTGTACTAAATTGAAGGAGGAAAGTAGGACATATCAGCTGATAGAACAGATAAAGAAGTAATAAATTCTTAGTATTATGGACCAACCCACCCCCTGCTTTTAATGTGTTCCATATATTGAAGGGGCATATTCTGCCCTCATCTCCATCCTGAATCACTGTGGATTTTTGAAATTTAGCCTGAAAGTAAAATGAAAACCAAAGGCTATGTCTGAAATCATTAGCATCCTACTAGCATCCAGTATTTCATGGTGAGACAAGGAGGATATCAGTATTTCTCTTGGTTTATATACACACTTTTTTTCCTTGGTTTTCATATTATGAAAAGAATTTCTGATTTTTTGAGGTCTAGAAATTCAGGAAAAAAAAGCACTTATCCAACTTCTACATATGACAAAATTTCTCTCATCAACCAGCTACTCTGTACCTTTCTCTAATTTCAGATATCTAGAAACAAAATTTTAGCTCTGAGCTAGTAATCTAGATACTTCCTTTATTTAATGAGAAGTAAGCAATTCCAAAATATGACACATCTCCGACTGTGCTACCTCACATGGCTGGGTGAGTAATTTTCTGTCATGCCCATTCTGATACAGTTACTTTCTAGGAATTTGATGAGGACTACTAGGCACTGAGGGCTGCACAGCAGACATAATAATTTTGGTTCTAAATTCACATCACCACTATGAAAATGGTCAAAATCCAATTAGTGACCTGTTATAGAGGTGAAAGCCTGAATAGCCCATTGGTAGTTCCCTGAATTATTTGGTCTCCCAAAGCAATTTTATTTAGCTTGAAGCCTGTTCTTCCAAACTGCTGATTTATATTTTAGCTGAGTACAAGCAGGATTTTAATCATTATATGTAACAACAGCATTTGTTCTTATAGGGTCAAATCGGCTCAATCCATATCCAGTAAAGTAGCTTGAGTAATTGAAATAGAAACACACTGCTCTATCCCTTCAGGCATGTAGCAATAATAGCTAATAGTAAAAGATGATGTATTTCACTCCCTTAGAAACACTAGAGTAATTTGTAAGCCGACAAAAAGATCTGCTGTAGCAGCTATTCAAAGAGGGCAAGATGTTTTCTTTCTATTTGTATCTCTTGATTTATACTTTGGATAGTATTACTAATCACTGTGCTGGAGGTAGCTTTGAACAGGATATCTCTAGAAAAATTACACATACACATTCACAGGTTCTCACTTGTGCCCACACTCATGCACATACTTTTCTTCTCTTAAAGCTCATATGGGAAAATCAATTTTTTTGTGATAATAATTTCAACTTTACAGAAGAGAACATGTCAGAGGAAGGATGATTTTTAAAAATGCCTGAATGTCAAGATATCACATCACTTTTTCACTTTTGCAATCGTAAATGTATCAAAGCAAATGGGCTTTTGCTCAAAAGGAAAGAAATATCACAAACCTGGTAACTGCTGCTGTCAGAATCTATCTGCTGCTTCCATGGTGAAAAAAATGGAACCAATGTCTTAAGAGAAATTTATCACTAGCTACCTAGATGGTAACAGCCCCCTCTATAGAAGAATAAGCATTGTTGAACACATCTGAAAGGTGGGACACAACTTGCTTTGTTTCAGGCTCTGACTGGCATGGACTCTTTGGGTGATTATCCTATTCATGCTTCAGTAGGTTTCTGAGGAGTGCTGGATACTCATAGGGCAGAGGTAGATGACCCCAAAGGTTTCAGAGGCAGAACAGTTCCAGCAAACCAAGTTGCCTGCTCCTGGGAAAGCAGTTTTCTTCCTTGAGAGGCTTCCACTGGTATTTACCTCTCTCTAGTGAATACAAAAACTTCTAACAGAAAAACTACTTTACCTGGCAATTGAAATGTGGGTACAAGTAAGGCATCCAAGCTGGCTGGATTAGATCAGTCTCTTTTCTAAAATCAAAATACTCAGGTGAGTTCTTGGCTATTGTAAGGATCCCATACATGTACTTCTTTTTGCCCAATTAGATTGTGGAAGCTTTTGGGGAGTCCTTTTCTAATTCAGAGATGGGAACTGTGTATCATGTGGTACATCATTACCCATGCTCTTATATAATAGCATAATTAGTTTTCTAAGAGACTACATAGACAGCTTGTTTCCACAGTACCTTGTTATACCAGGATGGCAAGGGAAAAGGGCTCATCTGCATGTGGATAGAGGAAAAAAAGGGCTCTGAGAATGCTGGCACACAGTCAAGAAAAAGATAAAACAGAAAAAAATGAGTAATCCATTTGGGGAAAATAAAAAACCCGTGTTATCAATGAATTTAGATGCCTAACTTAGGTGTGAATGAGCGCAAAAAAATCACATCATTTTGAAAATACAGTGCTAGAATGCTTCTTTAGGTGGCACATAAAAGCACAAGACTATGGCATGGAGGTGGGAGTCTCTCTGAGTGAGTTTCATGTCACCTTCTTCTGGAGGCTGGGTACTGGTGCAGATTAGGCCACTTAAGATTAGGTTTGTAAGTATGCCTTCCGCATGCAGGTGAGGTTTCCTGAGATTCATTACAGGCAATGAAGGTCTCTTCTCCCAATCAACTGCCCCTGTGCAGGTCTCTATCACCACTTGAGAAGCCTAAGGTACTGTGGCTGGTCTTCAGCTGCTCTCCCACAGGCAGTGGGCTCTCCACAGGCTCTATCTCATCTGCTATACCCACCTAAGAATCACAGATTGCCACAGGTGATGCCTTAATAGAGATAACTGAATCCTGCTCAAAAAGTACTTCATACTGGTGGAGCTAAGTATACTGAAGCAGTAGGCAGCACAGTCTGCGTGAAGGAGTCCATCTACCACCCTACGACTATATGAGAAAGATCAAGTGGCAAAAGGAACAATGAAATAATTAAGAGAAGAAAAAAATCTATCAAAACTTTCTCAAGAGGGAGTGCTATTAGGGTTATGGAACAGTGTTGCTAAATTCCACCAGCACCTGGCACTTTAAAAATTTGATAGCATAAGGCAATAACAAAAGTGATTTTCAACTCATTTGCATTGTAGATACTTCTCATAAAGGCCTTCTGCTCCCCCCTCTGATAACTGTATTTGTCCAAATTATTTATTGCAAATGAAATATGAGATGAATTCAACTGTTTTTCCCTGTTTATAAATCATATTCAAGCTCATCTTAATTTGTATAGAAGTATTCATTGCACATAAGTATTTGCCAACTAGTTTAAGAGGACAAATTACAGATGACAACTTGTTCGTGAACACTTATTTCAACTCTTTATTACTCTTGAGTTGTGATTAGTCATCCATATCACATGGTATTGAACTGACTGTTACTTTTTAATCAAGAAAACAATGATTAATGATGGCAATTAACTGATAATGAGAAACAAGAATAATGTGAAGTTCAGGACTCACAAGCATTTTTAAATAAACCAACAAGCATCCGAAGACACACAGACAGCCAATAACAGTTTCCAGTGAGTATGAAAATGACTAGCTTAATAAGTTCATTGACGAAACATGCACCTCTTCCAGTTTTTTTTGCTAAAAATTCATGCTGCCATGGCTACATGCAAAAGTAATTTTGGGATAGCACTGAAGTAGTTCGGTGATCCATGTTGTATTTGATCTTTTTCCAGGTGAAGGATTTTATTAGCATTGCATTTTCTCTGGTGGCCTGCAGCACTCTTAGTTGTAGTCTTTTGAGGACCTCACGAAGTTCGGTCCTGTACAATTTGTGGTAATCCCAAGTTTTGCTCCTGACTGGAGCTATACCAAAAAAGAAGAAAAAGAAAAAGAAAAAAAAAAAAAAAAAGACAAGAAGCAGCTGTGTGGATTGCAGAGAAATACTTGTTATTTTGAATTTACTTGGCTGAACTATCTCCTGGGAACCCTGGAAGAATCTTGTTCTAGGCTACAAGGCGTAGAAGGTGTCACTGCTGGAAGAGTGAGTGATGCTTCATGGTTGTGACAGAAGCAGCTCCAAGCACTGTTATTTGAGTACTGCACTAGCAAATATGTGGTAGAAGTAAACTTGCCTTGGCAGCAAAATAGATGAGAGTATTTAGAGTGTCTTTTAAGATTTCTTCCTCTGATTTCAAAAAGAAACTGTACATAAAACAATTAAATCTGCGATATTTCTGTAAACAATGCCTCTCTTGTTGAAGACAGCTTTGACCCTTTTTAAAATTTGTTGTGTGGAAAGTGGAGCAGAATATCCATTTACAACTTCTAGAATATCTCTTTATAATTATATAATCTCATTTGATCAGCCAAGCTATGAAAAAAATCCAACCTGATTACTCTTTCTGGATGGCAAAAATCCAGAAGAATATGGAGCCACCAGAAAAGCAGTGAAGCAATTGGCACTGCAGCCTTTCCCCTGTTTCCAAATTGTCTTTTCAGTCTCTGTTTGTTGTAAAAATGTTGTGTTTTTGGACTTCTTCTTGACTTTCAGATGTAGTTTTATCTGGTAAATGAATTTGGAAAGAACTGGGAAGGGCTAAAAGAACATTGTTTTGTCCCACCTCAAAAACCAAAAAAAGAGTATAGACCAAATAAATGCATAAAGACTAAAATCATGATACGTTTATATGCATTTTCATAGGCAGGTAGTATTGTGGGACCATAACTATAAAAAGAATTGGTTTAATTAGGTAAAAAAAGAGATACATACATTTTCTTAATGTAGATATATCAACATTTCAGTTTGGCTGTGCAATTGTCTTCACTGTAGGCAGACAAAACAGCCTTAAACACAAGAAGAAAACCCCAGGAGCTAGAATAGACTAAATCCTCCAAAGACAGACTATGAAGCCTGGTTGCAGAGTAGGTATTACTGAAGCACCTCTCCCTATGGCAGTGAAGGAGTTGAGTTACAATGGATGATGAGCTGCGGGCCAGGTGAGGGTGGAGGCGTTGGTAGCCACCTCTGAGCTGTGCCAAGGGCATGCACCCGGTGTACTGTGCCACAGCTCTGCCTGCCTGGCCAAACTGCTGGTGTTACTCAGTGGTGGCAGGTTTTGCAGTGGTGTTCTGATGGCAGGAGTCTAGGGAAGATTAGGATTGGGATAAATGCATAACTGATATGCCCGAATGAATCCGCTCCAATAAGGCTCCAATAAGTCAAGGTGCCAAGGTTTCCTCCACTGAAGACTGAAGATGGGAGTGCTAAATTTAACAGCTCTTGATACGTTTTTTTCTAACCCCATGGGTTTTGCCTGTCAGTTTTTTAAGCTTGCTAAACTTTTAACACCTGAAGTGACAGGGAGAAGTCATCAGTTTACTTATGTATGGTCCAAAGGAATATTCATCAGTGCATCATCAGAACTTCTTCATTGGCCCTGGCTTGCTGCCTTGATTTGCTTCATCTCTGCACACCTGTCTGGTAGTCTCTGGGTTCTGAGATGACCCTGGCTTCCCTAGAGCTGCTCTACTTGGGTACCAAAGGAAGGGACTCTCTTCCTGCCAGTGAGGACATTGCCTCTGCCTGTTTTGCCATTACCCTCCACTGTCAGCTTCCCTCCTGCTGTGATGCATCCTGGCTGCACCCTGGCAGTGATTCACTTGACAGAGGGCAGCCTCCACTCTCATTTTGGATCTCTTGTATACCAGTTCTCCTGGATGCTCTTGACTTTTGGAAAGGAGAGTGATCAAATAATTTCCCTTCACAGAAATCTTCAATCCAATCCTCACAGGATTTTACAGAATTAATTTTAATTAGTACCCTAGTTTCCCAATATAAAAGTTAGTAACAAAGTTGATGTTTTCCTCAGTGAAATAGTTTATAACTTAAAGGTGAAAGTGTTAGGTAGTAGCTCCCTAGGCATAGACCTTGAAGTATCTTCCACTGGCACCACTAGGAGTAGACACTTATGTACCTGTGTGGAATTGGCTCCTACTAGAGCTAAGAGAGGAGAGTTAATTTTTTCCTAGCTTCAATAGTCTAAATAATGGGCATTTAATATAAATTAGTCAACAGAGATACACAAGTAGTTTCAGCCCACTTTAAAATCCCCATGGTGTCCACAAAGAAAACCTAAATTAATTGCTTGGATGGTTAGACTTAACTGGTTGTTTTATGCTAGGTGTCAGAAAGTTAATGGCTAATTTACTTGTGTCTGGACTGAGGGATCCAATATTAGCCTTTGCTAATAAGTAAAGAATTTGGTTATAAATCATTAGAATAGCAATACTGTCCTGCTGCAGCCTTATAATACTGCCAGTTTAGCATGTCTGAAAAGGCCCTTTGGGTAAAAAAGGCTTAGAAGATTAGAGATAAGTGGAGGTGATGTAATTCAAGAAATCGTTTTCTACATCTGGTCCAGATACTAATTAATTCTGATTCTTCCTTAATTTCCACCAAGTTAAAGAAAAGATGGCTTTGAATTGATAAAGATGATTTGTTTGTACTCTGCTGTGCTTTAGTAATCTCAACTATATTTTAACCTACCATGATGGTACTGAATATGAGGCATATTTAGCTCTGTGTGAATCTGATTTATCTTTTTGGAATACACTTTATTAAGGAGATGAGTACTTTTACTGATATCTTTCTTTTTTAGCAGGCTGAACCCTCTGGTCCTTATCACAAAAGAATGCAATATCGAAGATTTTAATAAGAGTATGAGATAATATGACATTGAGGCATACCTCATTTGTATGCTTTTGGTTTAGACTGTTAACTCTGGTTCTGTTTCAAGGAATGATTATAAAATTAAAACAAAACTCCACAAACTCTGTCCTTCAGATGTATTTCTCACACGTATTTCTTTCTTCTTATGGTTTCCATTTCTGGTGTTTAAAGCTTGGAGCTATTGTGCACGATAGCATACTGCCATAAAAGCTACAAAGTGTGCAGACAGATGAGCATTGCAAATTGTATTCAGATTTTACAGGAATCTGCACCAGGGATAAAATCAGACAGAAATTGTTTACCTCACAGGGAAAACAAAGGAGCAGAAGTTTCCACGGTGTTGCAGAAGTTTATGCTTCCATTAAGACCAGCCATCTCACCGCTCACTGCGTTAGGTTCCGGGAGCTTGAAGGAGCTCCCCCCGCGGCTCCATTTGTTCGCGAAACGCGCTAATGACACTTTAATGGTTAGAGCTGGAGAATGCGCTATGTGCAGAACGAGACGGGGAAGAGACTCCGGAGGGCAACTAAGCCTGCGGTGCACAACCCTGCATATTCACAGCTCTCTCTGCCCCGTGGCAGGGTGTGCCCGCGGGTGTTTCCCCATCCCTTTTCCCAGGGAGGAGGGCGAGCACCTGGGTGCGGGTCGGAGCGCTGGCGGCAGCCCCGCCGCCACCGCCTCTGCTGCTCTCCAAAGCACAGCCCCGGGCTCCCTCTGGAGTTCGAGTGGGGAATTCTGGGTACCTCCAGGAGCCGATTCCTCCTAAAAAATGAGTTTTCTGTCTCTGCGTGCCTGTGGCAAGCGGGGTAACAGCCTGGGAATGAGGGGGCGCGGGGTGTGTGTTGTGGGAGCTCCTCGCCCCGCCCGGCCTGGGGACGCATCGGGTCTGTCTTCTCCAGGACTCGGATCATTCTGATGGGCACATCCAGCCCGGGGACCATAGCAGGCCTCTGCCGAGTACTCAGCACGGGAGAGACATGGACCTGTTGGGGCAAATCCATAGGAGGGCCACGAAGATGACGAGCAGGAGGGAGCATGACCTCCCCTATGAAGGCAGGCTGAGAGAGCTGAGGTGGTTCAGTCTGCAGAAGAGAAGGATCGGGGAGAACTTACAGCTGCTTCTCAGTACCTGAAAAAGGCTACAAGAGAGTCAGAGAGGGACTTTTTACAAGGGGTAAGTGATAGGATAAAGGGAAAGAGTTTTAAACTAAAAGAGAGTTGATTCAAACTAGATATAAGGAAGATTTTTTTTACATTTTAGGGTGGCAAAACATTGGCACAGGTAACCCAAAGAGGTGGTGAATGCCCCATTCCTGGAAACATTCAAGGTCAGGTTGGATGGGGCTCTGAGCAACCTGACATAGTGGAAGATGTCCCTTATTATTGCAAGGGACTAAATGACATTTAAAGATCCCTTCTGACCCATACTGTTATATGATTCTATGATTAAGCTGTAGAGTGTGTGATCCACATCAGGCCAATGCTTGATGCCCCACGGGACACATCTACAATGTCTGCTCTAACCTGCCTGTTATTTCATGGCTGTAGTATTGATCTTGCCTCAGAAAATGTCTTTTTATAAACTGCAAATGTCCTTCATTAGCACACACTACTTTGTTTGGAAGTGGTTGGTTACAGCATACAAAAGAAAATAACAGGATGACCATGAAACTGCCAGTCAGCCTGCAGGGACATGAAGCCCAGAGCAAGTGTGAGCCCAGACAGAATCAAGTCCCCGCAAAGCTAACAGAAAACATTGCCACCTCAGGCTTGATTATGAAAAAGTAAGACTAAGTCATGCACTGTTGGCCTTTAATTGCTAAAACATTGTTGTCAAAAGCATATCTTGAAATGCTACAGTAGTTGTCAGCCCTGGTGGGCTAAAAGAAACCTCCTGCCTTTATCAAGTGAAAAAGACATATTGGAAAATCAAATCATTCACAGATGGGAGATTTTCCTGTACAGAGATTATAGGATAAAGAAATATTCATGATTCCTATAAAAAGACCTTGTTCAAAGATAATTTTGCCATTGTTGCTAGGACCAGAGACCAACAAGTGCAGCAGAATAACTGCTTCCCAGTAAGGGCACTACTGCATACAATGACCCAAACTCAGAAACAGCCAGACAAATACAGAGGGGCTACACATCTCCTTTTGGCATCGCTTCATGAAACTAAGTTTCTGCCACTTTCTAGCTGTAACCACTGGCCATTTTTGTACAAGCAGAAAAGTCCTCTCCAACTCAGAGTAAGCTAAAGCTTCCCTGCAAGTTTTTGTGCTTTTTCCATGGAAGATGTGTTGCTCCTCTCTCTGATGTGTGACTTGAATATTTCTGACTCTGAGAAGATCTCCAAAGATGAGGATACCCAGTGCCCAAATGACTGATTCCTATGTCCTTCAACTTCTTTATTTTAAAAAGAGAAAACCAGATTTGTTCATTGTGTAAATATGCAAGGTCTACTACAGCTAAGTATTATGCAGAGGTTTGTGCTGTACTTACATTATTACTATTGGACTTTAGTTCTTGTGCTTCAGTGGTTTTTAATCTGAAACATTTTTGCGGCACATTGATGTTTAAATCTATGCAAAGAAATAAGCAAAGATATTTTTTCCTTTAGGAGAGGAAAATTCTAATTCCAGTTTTATGTAAATCTGTCTATTTTGCCAAATTAACAGTTGGAACTAGTGTACTTCATTTTCTTGTGGTGCCAGGAAAAGAAAATGTTAATAGTTTCCTTTGTTTGTAGTGCCCATTCAGGTCCAGATCAATTGAGTGTGAAGGACAGCAGGAGAGGAGACAGTGAATTTAATGGCAATCATTCTGTTATCAGTGGAGGAAGGCTAAAGAAGCCACCTTCAGAGATGATGGAAAATCAGGTTGGAAAGTAAAAAATTTAACATCCCAGTTCTGGAGTGGAAGACATTAATGGAGGCAATCAACTGAAACAAACCTTATAATTCTCTTTTACAAAGGCCCTGGATGAAGAAAGGCAGGGACAGGTTGAAAAGTAGAGATGTCTGACCCCCTAGCCAATAGTGTCCCTGACTCACCAGTGTGTTACACACACAGGATGTAAACATGGATGAGGCTCAGCCCCATGACACTGTCAAACCCCAATATGACTGGTTTCTGAGTGCTTCTTTTTTGGGTGCTCAGTTTGGCACACTACAGAGAGGCTTGAGAGTGAGCATGTGCTGAGCATTTCTTCATTAATGCTTCTTGAACCTAAGTAGCAGAAAATGCAGATATTAAAATCACCAAGTACTCCTGAAATGTTTGGTCCATGTCTGTCTGTGTGTTGCAAAGTGCATTTTGTATGTATATGCACTACAAAAAGAGAAATGAGATATGTGAACAATCAAACTGCTAGTGTTGAAACACATGTATTGCATGTAAACATATTACATATGTTTATTACAGCTCACTGCACACAGGTGCCTCTAGGATCCTAGCATAACATCTAGTATCCTAGTGTAATTTTAGGATACATCTTATCTCCTACAAAAACCAGCACAAAGAAATGTAGGTATACTTATCTGTAAATATAATAAATGGCTTTGTTTTAATAGGGTAGAAACACCTAAGAGTCACCTATTTTAAGTGTAATACTGTTGTCCCAAGGACAAGACTGCTAAAAATCAGCCATTGCTATGATAATAAATTGTTTGCGATTTAGTAAAACATATTAGATTGTTTGATTCTAGAAAAATGCCTCATATTAATTTGAAGGACTTCAGAATATTTTTTTCTTTCCAGGTACTGTATCCTCTGCAAATGAAAACACTTATGAGGACACAAAGAACTATCACAGTTCTTACTCCTAACAGCTGAAAACAAAGACAACATTTCCTCTCCATTGTGAAAACGATCACATATTCTACAATGCCAATTTATTAGCATATAGTGCAGTGTGGAAACTCTAAGTTTCATCCCCAGCAGCCAAAGCTGAAAAAATGTTACTATCAAGTGAGTATTCCTAAACCCTAAAGACTGCAGAAAATTTGAAAGATTTCTAAATGATAGTCAGAGCAGCCCAGGTACTGGCCTGTCAAGACAGCACAGAGGATTAAATCAGCCTTCACAGAACACTTTACCCCTAAGTGCCTCTGAAATAGGAGCATCATTCTGAAAGAGCAATGGAAAGATACCACAGACTATCATAAAACTGCTCTGGGTACTTTTGTCTGTTTTTATGAGAAAGCATTGCCAACAGAGATGTGTAAATAAAATCCTAGCAAGATGAATTTAAATTATGGCAAAATCAATCAGTGTCTAGATAAATCATCTTCTTAAAATCATCTTCTATATTTTGTCAATAAATCTAACTGAAAATCATATGAAAGCATGCAATTACTACTGCTAGGAATGAAACAGTAAATTAAACCAAGCTATATCTTTGTTCTGAAATGGTTATGTAAATAAATAAAAAATATCTAAGTGTACATCTACAGTCAAACATGTCCTGAAGTACTTAATGTGTGATATATCAGGTGGCCTATTTATATTTTTTTGCTGTTTAAAAATAGCATCAAGCTGGCCTTAGGTCTGCATCTGTAACAGTGCAGGTAGATTTTTATGCCCACATGGCTAGGTGAGTTCTGTGCTATTGTATGAGCAAAAGCATTAGGTCACTAAGAAAATCATGAAAATAGCTGTGCTTGAGGGGTGAGGAATGTAGGTTGTTTAGGAAACTATTGGACACAAACATGATTAAATACATGTCTCTGTATATGTAAAAAAAACCTTTCAGCATTTCTTTTCATGATTGTACGGGATCTGGCTGGGATGCAGTTAACATTCTTTGTAGGAGCCCTTGTGGTTCCGAGTTTTGGATTTGTGGATAAACCCTTAATTTATTATTGTTGATAATACAGCAATGCTTTGTCTGCTAATGAACAATGCTTGCACATCCTCAAAGCTTTCTATTTTTTCACTCTATCCCCAAAGTGATTAAGAAAGTGCTGTTCAGGAATTTGGGAGCAGACGTAGCCAGCACAGCTGATTTGAACTCTCCAAAGGAAATTCCCGATGGTATATTACATACTATATAGTATCAGTCCCTTCTCAAAATATTTGCTCTCAGAAAATGCTGAAGAACTAATTTAGTACCTGCTTCTGTTCATTTCAGATAAGGCCAACTCAATTTTCAATGAAAAATAAAAATCATAGAGAAGTTTAATAGTGATTAAAGTTAAAGAAGATTAATTAAAATTGGGTAGTGAATAATAAACTGCTGTTATTAGGCCAACTGACCCAGATGAAGACCATTTGAGGACAGGCTTTGAGATCTCTACCCTCAGGCTAAATAATGAAGGAATAGAATAAAGGTTTCCTATTTGTAAATGCACACACTATCCTGATAGTTTCCTGGATCATTTTATAAGGAGATGCTTTTCACAACAGAAAGACATAACTCAAGCACTTCACATCATAAAAAAAATGCGAAAAATATCCAAAGTATAATGTAAATGATCAATGATTTGGGATCAGTAAGCCATTTTATTGGATGAGTTAGGACACTCTTTACACACTACTTGAATAGCTCAAAGCACTCCAAGACATAGCTGCATTTTTGTTGCATTTTTGCTGCATATTCTTCTAAATGATGCTCTTTTTTAGCTTTTACTTACATTGTGTACTTACTCAGGAACTTAATGTGTGCTTTTCTGAAAACAGAGGTGATTCTTGCATTAAAACCATGGAGTTAAATGATGGCTCTTGACTTCAGATGTGCTTAGAAATGTGATACATTAGTCTAGGGTCAGAAATTTGACCCATGTGCACCACTAAGCATATTTGTGAAAGTTACATTGAAAATGAGATTGCTGTTAAATATGATTTTTTTGGTGTTTTCAGTCTTTTTACCAAATGTGAGTATATGAAGCCTCCTAGATAGGTTATATGAATGCCAGCAGCCTGGACGGTACAACAGAAACCAGGGCTAGGATAGTGTGGCTTGGTTGATATATGTGTTCTACCACAATATCATTATTAAATAGGGCTTGATTGTCACAGGTGCCAGCCTAGTTTATTAAGGGAAGCCTGTTTACCTGAACAAGCCTGTGAAGTATGACAGCACGGTTGCTGCCTCATTTGTGGTTGCAACGTCCCAGCTGAGACATTTATATGTTGAGAGAAGGGTGGGATGAGTAACTACGATTAAGAGTCACTAGAGTCATCCCAGGGGAAGCAGCTGTCACTCTGGAACAGAAGCCTTGGCTTGTTTGAAGTGTATATATATAACATTTATTTTAGGCTGCTGTGGTGATTTATCTTAGCTACAATTTAGAGTCCAGAGGTAATAAGTAAGGCAGGCAATTTCCACATACAGCCAATGACAAGAAGTAGGATCCTCTAGGGGGCAATTCAGAGCATGCAAGTTAGAGGCTAAAGTAGCTGAAAATGGATGATGTGCTTACTTCCTTCTGAACTTCATTTTCATCATCCATTAAGGGGGAGCAAAAGTATTTCTTTTCTTTTTCCTCTCTCCCCACTCTTTCATTATACATTAATTGTTTTTCAGGTACAGCTTCCTCCAGTGGCATAAAAGCAATTTAAAATCCTGCATTTCCCATATGTACTTTGTGTTCTAGGAGCAAACATATCCTGCAAACAGTGAATGCCAGGAAGGAATACTGCTCTAGTATGCATATCTTTGGCTAACTTGATACTGCTAATGGGGAATAGAAATTAGTTTTCTGAAGCCTATTTTATTGCTACGTTGACCATCCTGTTTCACCTTTGATGGCTGAACTGAATTGATCTTGCGTGAGGAAGAGATTTTTGGATATGCATGCATACATTACTAAGCCATAAAGACCTGAAAGAAGACATGGTGGTTCAGATCCAGTCCATAAGGCCTTGTCACTGAGCTCAGCATAGAGGTGAAGGAATCTGTTCTTAACCAACATAACCAGCACGGGCATGCTCAGAGCTGGCACACAAGGTACTATGGCAACAATATAGTAAAAATGGAGAATCAGCTGCGGTCTAGTCTGTGAGCTGGTTTGAATAAAAGACTTTAATTGCTAAGTGTCTGTGCTTTCACCAGATTCTCAAGGGCTCATTAACCTCAGCAGAATAGCAGACTCATTAGTAGGATTGTCTATGGATTAACCATTCAAGACTGATAGAGATAGCATTTGCCCAGGGTAGGTTAAATTAACTCCATACATTCACATTATTTTTATCTTTTACAGAAGCTGAAGGATCTTTGGAAATACATTTCTGTAATTTTCTTCTATAACAGCTCAACTGGGTTTTAGAAGCTAAGAAGGGGTTTTACTGTGGCTTAATTAGTGTGTCCAAACTGGCATCAAAGTGGATTTTTCTCTAAAAAGAGTCAGGATTGAAGGTTTGGTAGTTTTGCTCTTTTGTCCATCTGCCTTAAATATTGGTGGGAAGTTCAATGACAGTTTAGAAACATGTCTAAGATGATTGTTCTGACATTCCTCAGATTTAAAACTGAGTTCTGGCAATTAGTGTGGAGCCAACCCTGTGCCATCTTTGTCTTTGAGACACTTATAAAAGAAGATTAAAAATGGAGGAAAGATTCAAAAAACCCTTCAATCAATTAGTTTAAAATCAAATAGTTAAATGGTGATAACTCTGCTTCACCCATCTGTCTTGGTTGTTTTCCTCCCAAAGGAAGCCAAGACGACTGAGAGTATCTTTCTTGAAAGTAAGAATGACCCTGTGCTGTAGGGGCTGAGGAAGAAAATTCTGGCTTATTAGCAGGTACAGACTTAAAGCTGAAGCTAAGTCACTCCTCCATATCACTGATCTTGATGCAACTCTGAGAAATGAGCAGTGACTAATTAATTCTATAAGTGAGGTTTCTTCATGTGATTAATTGAAAAGTAAATTGCCAGATCGGAGTTCATAGATTCATAGAATGGTTTTGGTTGGAATGGACTTTAAAGGCCATCTAATTCTGCATGGTCTGCCATGGGCAAGGACATCTTCCACTAGACAAGGCTGCTCCAAGCTCTATCCAGACTGGCCTTGAACAATTCCAGAGATGAGGCATCCACAGCTTCTCTGGGCAACCTGTTCCAGTTCCTCAGCACCATTTCAGTGAAGAAGTACTTCTTAATATCCAATCTAAACCTACCCTGTTTCAGTCTAAATCAAGCTTAGTCCCCCTTGTCCTATCAGTACATGCCCATGTAAAAAAGGCTCTGCTTTAGTGCGAAGGACAGCACTGATCCTAAAGTGACCCACAATCTTTTGCTGTGAATTTCAGAGACTTCAGCTTTAATGCTTGATTGATTTCTATGCCTCTGCTCCTGGACTGGTGTGCAGACAGAGCATTAACTTCAAAGTCTCCTGGTTTTCTCCTCTGATTTGAGTGGACATTTTCAGTAAAGAAATCACAAGCTAACCAAAGCCACAGGCAGAAGTTTTGAAAGGTGCAACAAGAACTAGATTTTTAAACTTTGATGTTTCTTACAAGCAAAATGATCACCTGTGAATTTCAGTGAGTCAACATTGTTCTTACAAGTTCTGGAAGACACCTGACAATGTTTTTCTTTTGAAAAAGGCACTTATATATTTCTTACTGTTATATATTTGTTTCCTGTTAGGAAAATTAACAAGAGGCTTCTTTCGAATCCTTGTGCACAAAAAATATAAGTAGGCAAGATTGTTTGTGAATGATACCACCTTCATTCAATAAGACATGTCTTCGAAAATGGCTCTGAAGTGTTCTCAAAAGTATAAAGCATGACTGTGCTCTACCCATCTAATGAGATGACTTCTGTCAAGCCATTGATTTTTCTCAGCCCTCTGAATAATGGCTTGAGAGTTTCTGCTGTGCTGTAATTAGCCAAGGAAGGAGAAAATCACTTTTAAAGTTAGCCCATACAGGAATTTGCTGTTTGTAATATGCATGAAAATTAATTACACTTCGAATTTACTCAACACAAAGAGAAGCTAGTGAATCACAATTTGCAGTTCATTGAATAAATGTCAGTTATTGATTTCTGTGGTTCAGTACTAGTGAGGTAATGTCATGTTTGCTACTCATTAGAGGTGACACAGCACAATATATCATAAAATGTAATTAGGGGAACATCAATCATTTAAAATATACAGCTAAGATTAAATGTATTGCTGTGCACAGAGAAACAAAAGGGCTCATTAACAACATGGTGAATTGTGACAACAAGAGAGAGCCTGATTTTCAAAAAAAGGAATCTTTCAGAGTGTTGAAGATCATGACAAGCCTCTCCTTCATGTTTTAATTAAGATTTTATTCTGATTTTGCTCCTGCTGCTAGAACAAATGAACTTTCATGCATGGCATTTTGTAAAAAATATTTGTGATGATGTTCATTAATTGTTGATTAATAAAACTTCTGATTAAAGTTCTTTTTAAACTGGTCAAGTGTCTTTTTGAATGAAGCTTTCAGATCATTTTTGCTGAGATCTAAAATGTGATTGTTTGATCACAACTTACACCAATAAATCTTTATGACTTTTTTGATATCTCACTTGGAGAGAGAAGGAGAACCGGAACAATAAAAAGCAGGGAGAGTGGAAAAAAATCAAAGATTTACCTTACTGTGAGAGAACTTCTACAAGGAGCTAGTGGGCAAAAGAAAAAAGCAGAGGAGACTCTAACATCCTAACACCCTTCCTAACACTCCTTTCTTTAGCAATGCAAGTAGAATTTCAGTAAGGGTGGTTCTCACAGCTCTGTAAAGCACGATTTTAGTCTGTGACTTGTTAGAAATGCTTGAAAAGTTGAAGGTCTGTAGAGCAGGCTAATTTTAGCTCCCTGTGCAGAGGAGGGATCCAGTTCTTGTAAATGGTGGAAAATGATCCTTTTACCCCTGCCTATAGAGTCTGTCATCTGTTCTCTCCTAGGCTGTTTATCTGGGCTGCCAGGCTGAAGCAACAGAAGAGAAGTGTCCTAGGAAGAGAAACACTGCCAAGTAGCCTTGCTAATTCTGCCACTTCAAATCTTTAAAATTCTCCTTACCTGAGAAAACAATAGATTTTACAAGTAATCTAGTTTTAGGAAATGTGGCTCTGTGAGCAAGGACCTTATTATGCCATGGGCTGGATAGGAGACAAAGATCTCTAGCAGAGAATTTTTAAAATGATTCTTGGATATGCAGATCCCGAACATTCTCTTAATATGAAGCAAACTATACCAGCATTTCCATTCTCACTGGAATATCAGATATCCTTCCTTGTTCTCTCTCTTCCTACTTTAATCAAAAAAGAGAAAAAACTTGGCCACAATGGAATGGCTAAAACATGAATTTTATTTGCAAATATATTCCTTCTCTTTTTTCTCTGTTTCTCTGCCCTTTTCTCAGTGCTGCATGTGTGTTGGCAGCTTAACTCATTACTGAACTCCAAAAAGTTTCTTAAAAAGGTTTAGTCAATGCTTCCATGCCCCAATCCCTGCCCCCAGGCACTTCTGCTCAGTTAAAATTTAAAGGCAGAGCTAGGAGTCCTGGCACCAGGTCTGTCAGAGTAAATGGTGCATCTAGAGGATGCTCTGAGTCATGTGGTTATCTTTAGACAGTCATGTGTCATGTGAGGAGCAGGGAGTTGGACTCTGTCCTTATGGGTCCCTTCCAACATGAGATGTTCTGTAATTCTATGATTCCATGACCCTGGCCCTCTGGGAATGCTTGGGTTGGTGTCAAGCCTTGAATTCATCCCTCTGCCAGAATTCTTCTGTAGATGCAAATCCCTCCAGGGCTTCAGTCCTAAATCATCTCATCTGTAGGTCATGTTTTATTCACATGAAATTCAATCCCAGCACCCATAGCTGTGCAAAAATGTTCTTTTACCTGTACCACCATGTCCTTTCTCCACCCTTTAGAACGAGCTGTGCTCCCACATTTCCTATAACAAGTTTTTCCGAAGTTTTCTGGTTCCTGTTGATATGCCCATGTCTCTGAAAAGGAGAAGGTATTGAAGTGGGAAGAGAGCAGACTGTAGGACTGAGGGAAGTAGATTGTAGTGCTGTAGGTATGCAGCCCCTTCCTGTTCCAAGCAGCATCATTGAGAAATGGTGCTCTCTCGACTAACAGGCTCTCTTGACTGTACTGATCACTGCCATTTGGCTTTATGGACATTGGTCTTTTAGGCAGATATTTAACAAAAGCTTACACACTTACCATTCTGATAGATGCCCAGGTGGAGGAGGCATGGACTGATCTACTTGTCTGAAGATTGGCCTGTAATGCTGCTTCAGGTAGGTTAGGGGCCCTGTTTGACTCCAGCTGCCACTTCAGCTGCATATGCTGGCACTGCTGGTCACTACTGTAGTCCAGATAGGTCTGAGGAGTTTTTCTCATCCTCCCTTTTGCTTCTGGCCAGAACTTAATCTTGTGGTGTTCCTGAGTTGCCTAACAGACAGGTTTTTGCTGAAAGCATAGGATGAGAATTGGCTGCCTGTGAGTTCAGTGACTCCTGTTAGGAAGAAATTAAAGCCTCATGTCCCACCATCCAGTAAGATGCTTCAAATTCAAATAACCACCCCAAAATGCAAGCATTTAGTAGTCATTAGAGAGTGAGCTTTCATTGTTGAACAAAAGGGCAGATAAGGTCTACTCTCAGAGTTAGTGGTCTTGGGAGTGAGTTGATCAGATGTTTTTTGGAATAAGAGGCATAAATGGGGCATGACTTATGTGTAGGGTTACTTGGGGGAGGACAAGTCCCAGCGCGTTCACGCAGAACAAAGCAGGAGTGAGAAATTCCACTGTGCCTGTTCACAAGGCAGAGACTTGGGATTTGTAACACCCAAGGGGGGAGCATTGGTTTTTACTGAGGTCTTACTTTTGTCATAACATTGAAATTGTCCATATTTAAAGGACTATGGCTTGAGAAAGAAAGTTACAGAAATTTCAATATCTTGGATATAAACTAAGATTAAATTAGCATCATAGTGACTCTTGTTAGAGTCTACTCTGGGACTACAATAAAACCACAAGCACCCAATTTTTCGTTAATATTACTCTAAGCTGATTTTTTTTTTTTGGTCAGATTTTCTGGAATATTTGATGCTAAGACAGTAGACAAAATTTTAAACAAAGATTTCCAGGTTCAGTGAAATAAATTTAAATATTCAAAAGTTTTGCTCAAGCAGAATAGGAAATTCTGCAAGATCTGCCTTTAATTTATCTATTACTATTTTGCATGCGTGTGTAATGTATATCTGCATATTGGTCAATAATGGTGCAGAAAGAACTAAGTAAATTGATTGCTTATACAAATTCAGACCCAAGACAGTAATTGCATAATTAATGTGTATTACACAGCTTTAGCTGGAAACTTACAAACCTTATCTACTTAGCTATATACATTTAAATAGTGTTTCAGAAGTCCAGGGAGACACTACAGCATGTGAATAAAAAGACATTAATCCAGCCTAGCTGAGTTGAAAGCACAGCCAGGCTGTATGAATTTATTTAAAGCAATCAACGAATGTGCTCCAACACTTTCTTACAAAGTTAGCCATGTAAAAAACCTTTGTTAGCTTCCTTTTTATCTTTATTTTCAAGTGAAAGGAACAATTAAAGAGAGCATATAACTAAATAAAGAAGAGAAGGCAAGGTTACATAAAGAAAATTTGAGAGGCAGCAGTCTTTCTGTACCATTGAAGAAGCAGCAGATGGAAGCTGGCACCTGGCCACCTTTCTCCATAGGTGAAGGCAGGAGTCTGAGCTCTACCAAACAATGACTTTTCCTAATGCATTGAAATTACAGAGGCATCTATGCTAAGTAACTTTCTTTTGTAAGCATGTGGAGGCTTCAAATGTGTTATTACCTCTCACAACTGTTCATTTGATGAGGGAGTCTTCTGATTGCATATTGAGCTGCAGCACAGTGAACATGAAGAGTTGGTCATGGTTGTGAAAGAGATTTTTAAAGACATAGTTAAATTTTTTGCAAAGTTTAGTAATTCTGAATGTCCCTCTCTCTATTGACAAACAGATTAATTTTAAAGCATTCATTCAACTGCTAAGCATAGAACTAAAAAGGCAGAGGTGTCAAGGACACAGGATTTTCTAAAATGTGATGTTTACTTAGTTCATAGGCCAAGAGATCAGAATCTACCAGTGTCAGGGAAGCATAGAATCACAGCATAATTCAGCTTTGCAGACATCTCTGGACATCTCTAGTTCAGCATCCTGTCATTGGTGAGACTGAAATGTCCAGTGCTGCACTATGTTTAAAGGGAGACATTGGATATGAGAGAAATTGATATGAACTGGCAAATTGTCTTAAGTATAGAGGGATTCATCTCAGGTAACATTAGCCCCCTTATGATTACCTTAATTTTAGCTAGTCATTCATGTTCCCTCTCAAAAGAGTAGAGATTCTTCAATAAAACAGTACATAAATATTGAAGACAGATTAGATGAATCTTCCAGATTCTCAACTGATGCAACTTAGGCAGCTATCTGAGACTAGCTGCCTAACTTTTAGATAGACAAAGTCAGGTGAAGTGAGTCCCACGTGTGATATTAACCTCCAGTAGCATAAATGAATGGAAGCTTTCTGTGTCAGCCTGTTTGGCTGGAAAGGAGTCAGATTAAGTAATAAATAAAAAAGAATTATTGACATTAAGGTCGATGGTGTTTGATTATTTTTAGAGTCTGATGCATTAACATCTATTTCTTGTTTACTGTATATAAACTTCTTGGAGGCTGTTGTTCTGCTGGGTATTAATTTAAGAATTAGGTTCACATGATGACTAGATATTACCTCGGGATGTTAAAATTTAATTGCCATTATTCTGACACAGGGTCAAGGCAGAGAGCAGCCAGGCAGCTTAGGATGTTGGAATGCAGGACTGAATGAAAGAACATTATTTTCCTAGTCATCAGGTTTTAGAACAGCAAGAAGAGATGAGAGACAAATCAATGTCTTACATTGACATTACAATGTCTACAGTCTCCCTCCTATTCTATTCCTTAAAATGGATTTTGCACTAGATGCACAAGCCTGAAATGTGCTAAAAAAAGACCATGGTGACTGGAAATGGTAATCTGTGTGCTTTCTCCATTTTTAAGGGCACCAGTGCAAAGCAATATTTCATGTGAGATGGAAGTGAAGATAGAAACTTACAAGCTTACATGATCTTGTGTCAGATTTGCTGAGTCCCCTGCTGAGATGCGGACAGCTTTCTCTGTTATGTGATGGAACACAGAGGGCCAGAAGCAGAGAGAGCTTAGACCTTTCCCATTGATATTTTGCAATCTGAGCTCAGTGACAGCCAAGCAATGTTTTGCATAGCTTCCCTCTCAGCATGTGAATTTTCTTTTCTTCTTTTCTTCTTTTATTTTTTTTCTTTTTTCCCTGTGTTTTCTCTTAGTGTAATTTTTCCCTCCCACTTATCAACAATTGCCAAAAACATATTGCTTGATTTAAACTGAGAATTTGCTCTTAGAGCTGTGGTATTACCAGCCTCAAAAAGTTATAGAGTAATTTGCAAGTCAGACTTCAAAAGCCACAAGATAAAAACCCCTTCCATTATATTCTTATTGTATTTTGTTGCATGCTATTATATTATTGTATTGACTTGTGATTTACTTTAATGCTCAGAATTACCCAGTCTTTTAATTGCTGGACAAAGGTCAGTCTCCAACTTCCTGCTTGAGTTTGCTTACTCTCTCATGCTCACATTCACCTCTCCCAGTAATGCAGATTGTCCTGGTTTAGGGATTCTGTCCTTATATCCTGTGCCTCACATTCTGTCTACTTGGATTAATATGCCCAGACAAAAAAAATGTTCAATGCCTCTATTCTCTCCTGTCTCCCTGCCAGTGAATTCATTGTGTTGCCAGGGTTGTACTCCAACTTGAAGCTTTGCATTCAACCCTGGATTTTCTGATCATCAAGTTTGGGGTTTGTCTAACCAGCTGTTGCCTTTTACAATGTGGATACTGGAACTAATCAGCATCTGCAGCATTTCAGAAAATTAGGGAGAAATATAAACTGCATCTTGTCTTAAATCTGGGAAAAAAATCAGATGAACCTTGTTTTGCAAACAAAGTTTTCATGGAATAGTCTATTAAGAAAGCCTGGAGTGACAGGCTCAGATGAACAGGTCTGTAGTGCAGAAATCAAAGGAAAGGCAAAATGGACCCTGCCTTTGTAAAGTGTAGGACTTCTCAGTCATTTCTTCTTCTCTTTTCACATTGGACGTAGAGGGAAGATGTCTGAAATGATGAGTCTACTTCTGTTTTTATGAAGGAGGTGAGAGGAAGAATCAATATGGATGTGATGATGCTTCTGAGGAAAATAATTAGTTAAAGAGATTTCTGAATGGATAGGGAAGGACTGTCTCCCTTGAAACGAGAGAATCAGGTAGAAGATACACACAGAAGTCTGCAGGTTGGCTGGCTGAGAAAGGACTGTTTCATGATTTGTCTGGAAGTGCTACATCTCAAAGATACTATAATTTATCAAAATTTGTTTCTAAGAGCTACAGGAGGAAGCTGCAGTGACTTATTTTTTTTTAACACACATTGTTTTCTTTCTGATTAGCCACTCAAATGTAGGGGAAATTTAATATTTTTTTTTCATGACCTTATGTATGAGCCCTACATGCAGAGATTCCCAAACATACACACACTAGTGTGCAAGCCAAGGTATTCTTGTATTCTGCTTTGCAAAACAAATCATAATGAAGTCCAGTGGTTAGTTGTGTAAATCTGTGAAACTCAAGAACCAAAGCCCCAGACTCTTATGTCTCTTTGACCATAATAGCTGTTACTTAAATAAATAGCTGTGCTTATATTTGAGAGGCACCACAGAAATATTTAAGTGTTAAAATTCTTTATGGGACAGGCAAAGGTGAGTATGTGCAATCAGTGTGTTTCAACCATGCTGAAAATGCCAGAACAGACCAATGTCCTGGAAAACCTATATCAGCTACTCTTCTGAAGCCTGTCTGTCATGCATACAATCACTTGGGGTTTTGTTTAAAATAGCTGGAAAAGTTATAAACACGGCTCCCAATGTGAACCTGGCAGGTACACTCAACAGCCAGAAGGAGCAGTGTTAAATAGCATCGACCCAAATCCCTAACTCGTGTGAAATTCAAGGGCTGAGGAGAAAATCAGGAGCTTGATGATTAAACGTAGAGAGCTGTCATTGCTGCATTATATTAAAATAACTTGCCTCTAGCAAGCCGCTACTATTTCTTCCTTTAAATCTGTCACTTTTGAGGAGCCTGTTACTCCAGCTGGCTGCATCAGTAGCTTTGGAGCTGTGTAAGTTTTACAGAGAAGAGAGCACTTACAGAGAGACTTTTCATGAACAGTAGGGGACCCATTAACCGCTGAATAACCACCAGAATGTGCTAGTTATATTTTCCTGTGACTTAATAGGACTCATCACAATCAGAAACTTCAAGCAGAAATGATTCTCAGATGTGTTTTTAAGACACAGCGAGTCTCCAGGCAAAATGCAACTTATTTGTTTATGGATTACTGCCATTAATAAACAGATACAAGACTTATTACTACCTCGAGCTGCAGCACTCTTAATGATGTCCAGAGCAGAGAGCTATTAAAGCTGCCAATAGTAGCACAATGGACCTGGCCGGAATGAGCAGGAGGAGGAATAGCACGTCAATGGCAAAGTCTCTGACACTCAGAGAGTGAGCAGAGGTTTCTCATTATAAAGACTGCTCTTTGTAGCTCTTGTCTCTCTGAAGCAGACTCCAGTGTCTTCCAATAGATCTCCATTAAGTTCATGTTCTTTTTCTTGGAGCTAGAGGCATATTCTCTTCTACTTGACCTCTGGGAGTTTTTTCCTCCACAAAGGGCAGCTTTAATACATCTTTGTGAGAAGCGATTTTCCTGTCACACAAAATTTTGTGCCTTACAAACGAACCAGAACTCTCTTTTCTTTCTGCAGTTACCTTCTTTATTTTAAACATATGTGTTTTTCACACCCCAGCTGTGTGACTGGACTGACTGGACTATGAGACTATCAGGTAGTTTGGAGAGAAGTATCTGCAACTATACATACTTTAAAAAAAAAATTATAGGTCTGTAACACAGGTATTTCTTGTTTCCCCAGGGAGAGGGCTCCTAAAGTTGTAAAAATAGTTACCTTTTTTTTTTTTTTAGTAGACCAGAGAAGTGGATCAGTTGCCATGTTGATTTAGGGATTGAGATGACTCAGGTTCAAGACTCATCCATTGAATATTTGGGCTCTGTTATGTGGTATGAAGAACAAGGTAAGTGCCCCGTGTGCAGACTCTCTCTTTTTCCTGTGTTTTCTTGCATCTCATCCTTAGAAACAGCCTGTCTCCAGACATTAATTTTTCCTCATGTTTCCTGTTGAATTGGTGGGTGTACAAGGAGCATGTCCCTCCTTCCAAGCGTGCAGATTTCCTCACAGCCTGGAGCTTGCTGAATGGCCCTGAAAACTGTGCAGATAAAATTTAGTCAATGTAGAAATTATTTGCATGCATTTTAAGGGTATTTACATGCTCGATGTGTATTTATGCTTGTGCGAATGTTTGTCGCATGGATAGGCATGTCTTGTTGATTCAAACAGCATTTCTCTTGAAGGTGGCTGTGAAATTAAGGGCCCTTAGAGTTCACTAGACTGGCTAGGGATAGGCTAGAGGAGGTGTGTGCAGGAAAAGGAGAACCTGAAATGGGAATGTCATAGTTTAGGAATGGTATCCTTCAGTTTAGTACTCCTGCAAAGCCACGTGCTGCTCCCCCTCCCCATTCCAACTGGAGGCACAAAAAGCAAAGGTCACTGGTTGAGATAAAAATAATTTACTGGAAACACCAATGAGATGAGAAAAACGAACTGAAGCAGCAACAATATTAAAAAAAAAAAAGCGTCTGAAAGAGAGATCAATTCATATGCAAAATGCTCATCAAGCCCAACCTGAGGAGACCACAGCCGACCCCAACCAGTCCTTCAGCCATGCTTGCTCAAGGCCAAGGAACTCTTTCTTCAGAAAATGAGAGTCCCTTCTCCCTGCCCCCAGCAATGAATAAGGTGGTAGAGAATAGCTCCCTGTCTTAGCCATGGCCCCTCCAAGCTACTGCAAAAATTAACCCTGTCCTGGCCAGAAGCAGATTAGGGAAAAAAGGAAAAAGAGAAGGACCAAGTCACTAAAACCGGTAGGTTTGTATGCTAATGAATAAAGCTTGTGAACTTTATGAAACACAAGGGAGGCAGGGGGTCAAGGGGCCAAGGGGCAGGGTGAGGAATCTGTGAATTCATCCTTTCATAACAGAAATGAGTTGAAGTGAGGAAGTTACAGCTCCTCTTTATGGCCTCCCCAGGTGACAGAGCACACAGATAAGACATGGAGCTAGAGGAAAGTCTGTATCATAGGCCAGCTGCTCTTCCCTGCAGAAATCCTTGTGAATTCACAATGGGAAAAGGTGACTAACATGGCCAAAAAGGGTGAAGTGCAAAATATAATTACTGAGGGTGTGGTGAAAAGGGGTTCTTCCTGTGGCTAGTTTTTCTGCCTTCAGCAAGAGTCCCTGCTGCTTGTAACATGCTGTTTCTTCCATTGACAGGAAAGAGCCATTGCAGGTATCTTCTTCCTTCACATTGACATCAGGGGACTTTGCTTTAGGACTTTTCTAAAGACTGTGAAGGACTATGAGTTGTCTCAGAGAAAAAAATGAAGCAAGAGCTAGAAGAGGAGGTGTGACATACCAGTTCACACCTCATTTGTGCTCTAAATGGAGCTATGAGCCCTATTTAAAAATTCTGAATGTCATTTTTTGAATGCCAGTCTTTATAAAAATGTTTATATCAATTAAATTCCTTTTAAAATGTCACCATTAAAGTTAAATGAAGTAGAATTGAAAAGAAAACATCCCATAAAATTCTAAAGGATGGTTATCACACTGCTTGTCCTAAAATCAAGAATGTGTGTAAAAAATATACGGTATTTCCTCTGAGTCTTGAAAAATAATAACAGCTTGTGACTTTTCTTGTTACTTTTGATCTTATTAACTGTTAAGGAATGTTTCAGTCATGTACCACAAACACAAAATTATATCTTTACACAGTACACGCCTTAGTCTGTGTCACCTAGCTCGCTAGGAGATGGTGGTGGTGGTTTGCAACTAATTAATGAGTCTGTGTTGGATTTGCTCTAAAATCATATCCATCTGTGTAGATGATTTCAGTGAATTTTAACAGGGTCTCTATAAGATGTTATTACTTCTGTCATGCAGAGACAACTATATGACGATTTGCATAATTGTAGATGGAGGAAAATGTTAGCCTGCATATTTAAAACTGTTATATACATTTCCACCTCATTAAAGAAAATCACTGAAGCTAGGTAGCATACTCAGGTTGGAGATCAGGTGGCAAAGCATATACATTACACAATCTAATTTTCTACTGTTAAAGTGTTCCAGTTGAACAAAACCAATAGAACTGACCTTGCTCACTGAAAAAGTTAGAAAAGAAAACTCATTTGAAGAGTGCTTCTGTGAAAACACACGTTCCTCTCTGTCATTGTAACTCTAACCTTGGGATCAGTCACATTGGATGTGCTAAAGAGATGCTTTCATGAATAAGTGATGATAGGCTTTAATATAATTAGGGATCTTAATAGGCAGAGAGGGAAGAAGGTTACTGTACTTGCAATGTGAAAGCAGAGGGACAGAGTCACAGAGGGGATGCACCTACTCAAATCTGTAGTTTAGATCTTTTCTTCTTCTGCCTGAATCTGGTATTGTGTAAATTTTTGCTGGTGAGCATTTGTGGAAGTGCTCAAGTCTTGACAGCTCTGAATGTCTCAGCACATACTATGTGCCATAACCTTGGCAGGACCTGCAAGGAGGCAGATTCTGTTAATATCACACTTGAGCCCTGATCTTGTGGCTGCTTCAAAACACTTCTGAACATGGTCCTACATATGAACAAACACATGTACTTCTGGCGTGCCTGTTCTAATGCAACAAATGGGAATACAACTTGACCCTCATACTAAATTGGATAAGATGCTTATTCTTTTTCCTTGTTTCCTTGACAAAAGAACAATTTTCAAGGGTGGTGCAAAAAAGAGTGCCTGAAAACTAAATAGTGAACCTTGATTACCCACATTTATTATCTTCCTGCCTGGCATGTCCAAGTCCATCTTCTCAACTAATGGTATAACAAAGATTTTTCAGTATCTTCACTACTGATTTTGCACTGAGATTTAAAAATATAACAGGGATTGCATATTTTTTTAATGAACTGTATATTATAATACAAATTTAAAGGAATCACACTTTGGCTATGCTATGATTTAACTGGAAATGTGAAAGACATGATTTTACTCAAGAAAGGTTTGAAAAAGTCTCTCAGAGGATAGGGGTTTTTTTGTCAAGGAAAGCAGAAGAAATAAATGTCATGTTGCTCTTTTGGTGCAAAATGTGTCTGGAATTAAAAGTTTTTAAGTAGGCTCCATTTTATATCTGCCTACTGTAAAATTTGGCAAAATTAAAATTCAACATGCCTTTATTATTTTGTGATCACTGGTTCTCATAAGTATTTTTATTAGGCTGCCATAGTCTTCCTACAGTCCTACTTACATCAGGTGAACTTGGTGAAAAAGGAATGTGGGAATAGATATTTTTGAAGGTTGCAGGTTTTGTTGCAGGGGTGGAACTAGTGTTCAAATAAACAGTGCTAGGCAAATGGGTATTATATAAGCTCAGTGAATCATGGAAAGTGATGAATGATACAACACTTAACTCATTACACCAGGAGAAAAAATAATCAGTGAAAAACATTTGACATGCCAAATTTCTTTCAGAACACCCAATTACATTTACTGTACTTTAAACACATTTCATACATGCATCATCCAAGTATTCCCTTATACACGAACATGTTTTTCAAGTAATGAAGCTGAAAAAGGCAGCAGCTTTAATTACTATTAACACAGGCAAAGTAGCAACATGTTGACACTGGAAAACAAAAGATTAATCATAGTCCCTTTTGTTTGCCAATACTGCTTTTCCTTGTGATTTTAGCAGATGTGTGTGAAAAAATCCAAAGGCACTGTAAAGCAGTGGTAGTTTTGTCACTGATTCAGTACCATTACCTTTTCTCTGTGATACTTATCATTAGATAAAACCACTGAGTTGGGGCAAACTGATTGATCAAGGTCACTGTAGAAGTATTTTTTGAAATACAGGCAGCAATGTCCTAAAATGGCAAGCAAGTTCTAGTTCTGTCATTTAGATGCATGAGCAAAGCTTCAATAAACAGGAGGAACAGCGAACATTTATAAAACTCCTGCCCTGGGTCTGCTGGTGGTAGTCTCATTTGTCAATACAGGGCCCTGAAAACTCAATGCTAAGATGCTTCCAAATGAATTTTGATTCTGCAAGGAGCTACTCACCAGAGGAATGATTTGTCTTTGCTCTGACTTGCTCAGCTTTGTAATGCTTCACCTTTTTATTTTGCAAGCTGTCCCCAAGCAAAATTGGAGTGTGGAGTCTGTTGCTGATCCTCTCTCTCTCATGCAAAAGTACTTTGAAGACAAGAGAGGTAATAGTGTCTGTTTTTGAAAGAAGACTATCTACATCTTTGGTTCTGTGCCAACTTTCTTTTCATCTCAGAGTCTCCAACAGATCTGGCTGAACTAGAAGTTTCCATAATGTCCAGAATGACAATTTTGTATCTACAGATTCATCAAATACTCCTGGGAGCTCTGCTCAGGGACATGAATTCACACATGCTGCCTACAACTCAAGCGCAGAGCAGAGAGACAAGCCCTTTCCCAAATACTATTCTGTATAAAAAGAAGTGGTTAAAGACAAGTGGGAAGTACAAAGGGACAATACAATAAGCCTGAGGGAATCTTGAAAATTAACTGCAAAGAGGTCTTCCTAAAGTTTATGGGAATCATTTCACAGTCAAGAGGGAGGCACACACGAAAATGTGGCAGGTGTTGAAAATGCAGCAAAACTGGCTCTGAGACTGAGGACCAGACACGATAGGATGATGGTGGTGGCTGGTAAGAAAGGGACTAAGGGATGGAAAACACTGTTTTACTCAGATTATGCCTTCTCTCAGATGAGGCTCTGAGTCTTCACTACTTGTTCTCCTTCTGGTCCAAAGACCTGCATTCTTACCAGTGATGCATCTTCAACAGTGATGAAGGCCAGTCCCTTGTGCTCACTACCAGGCAGACGACAGTGCTTGGAATGCCCTCTAAGGATGTAGGGTTTAAGATCCCCCAGGCTGAGGCTGTTTTCCCTCCAAAGCTGTGCTGCTGTTGGCACATTGGGTTAAAACAAATTTCCAGTGTCTGAGGGTCACTGAAGAGCTGCATTGTTTTGGCAGCCTGAAAGGGTCTATCATATAGGTGTCGTGTTGCATTGTTCACAGCAGCAGCCAAGTATTTTGGAAGGGCTGGAGCTCTGATCAGATTTTTGTTATATGCTAGGGCTAAACACTTGATGTTGGACACAGCCATGACTCACTCCAGTGACCAACTTAGTGGTGTGTGTTCAGTACAACAACCTTCTGATGGAACACTGTGTGATTTATGGCTGGGTCCAATACCAGATGCTTCACCCTGGCTTAGCCCTCTGAATGTGCAGACCATGAATAGTTTCTTTCCTTCCCACGTTTGGTATTACTGCTACATATGAAAACACCCCTCCTCCTTGAGCTACTGACTGCTGATACAGCTCACTTCTACTATTTCTTGACCAGCATGTTCCACCAGTTCATTATGAACAGTCTGTGCATTTGTAAGACCACATTTTAAATGGTGTTAATGGTGTAAATGGTGTTAAATGTCACCAGTGCCAGCAAATGCATGACAAATTCCTAGTGAGTGTCCTTTGCTGAGAGTGAAAGTATTCTTAGGATGAGAGTTGTGAGATGGATGAAATACTGCAGCTGTATTAGTCTGCAGTGAGCCTGCCTGGTTTGTGCTCAGTGCAGAATGGTTTTCTGGGATTCTGCAAATGCTGATGGGTTTTCAGTGGGAGTGAAGGCCCATGGCCACCTAATCTCTTGCTCCACATACCCCCATCTGTGTTACTGAGGCATCACACTTGTTTAAATGACACAGTTCTATCAGTTTCTCAGAGCTTGCAAAGTCTTTTTGATGCTGGAATTAAAGATGCATTTTTGCTTTACGTTGGATGAGGATTATTTTTAATGTTAAGAAAAAAAGCCTTTTTGTTTTTTATATTTCCCTCTTTGACTTTCCCAATGAGCTCCAAGGGACATTCAAGGTGTTGGGTGATTCCTACCAAGGCATCTATCATGTTTTTAACTTTCTGTATCCAGATGAACTGATTATCAAAATAAAGACTCCAGCTTTTCTGTCTGGCATCTAACTAGAGTACTTAATGTAAGTACATGTACATTGAAAGATTTTGGAAAATATTGGAACTAGCCCAGGGTAATGTTGAGAATTTGTTAAGAGAAAACTAATATCATTGTTTCCTGACAAGAATTAGGTTTATGCCCAGTTTTATCCAGAAACAATTTCACCTGATCAGTTGTGATTGTCTGGAGCTGTTTACCTCTGAGTGCTACCTCCACACTCTTTTGTAGTTGAGGGGAGGTAGAAAGGGCCTTTGTGGCTCCATTCACTTTGACAGGGAGGAGAAGGTCTCGAAATTTTAGAAGAAAAATATGTCAAAATCTCCCATTTATTTTCTTAACCATTAGAAGAACCCTCAGGCAGTTGGATGAGATGTGAGCATCTGGTAATCCTTGCAAGCCTGAAGTAAAGGAAAGTTAACCCAGAGAAGGAGGGTCGTTTCTATTCTCAAATATAGAATGGAGCTCACACCACTCTTTTGTGAGCAGCGAGCCTCTTTTTCTCATCAGAGGCACTCTAGGGAGCAATGTGAAATTTTCATCTGCCTCTAAGTCAACACATGCATAGAAGGCTGCCTGCACATTGGATTCCAGGAGGAATCATTACCAAAATGCATTTAAAAGATCTGTATCATCAGACTTGAATCTGAATTTGTTCACCCTTAAGCAAGATGGCCTAAATGTTGAAAGCAATTTTGAAGGTAAGTATCTGAAAATCCCAGCGATTGACTACTAGATTCTTCAGGTACTTAGGCACTGAGTCCCAGGGGCAGTCCTTGTCTATGGCAATGCCCCTTTTCCCTGCTTTTAACAAGGTATCTGAAAGCCTGGTACGTGGTACGTGTACAAATAAAAATTACTCTCTTCATGTTTACCAAGCTCGACAGGATGCATTTGTGATTTTGAAGCACTACTCAGCAAATGGTGGAGGAAATATGAAACTCAGCAAAACTGTAGATATTTTTTTATGTCTTTTATTTATTATGGCAGCATAATACAAAGCACAGATCACTTGACTTCACAAATTATATTTGCCTTTGTAAAAAAAAGAGCTAGATCTCTCTCCTTTTAAAGTAAGCTTAAAACCCAATATTTTTTATCCTTCCAAAATCCCTGAAAGTTTAGATGATCCAGTAAGGGGAATATTAAAGTAACAACAAGCCGAAAGTACAAAATAAGCAAGAATAAAGGGTGCGTTTAACCTGAAAAGCAATTTGCACAGTCTTTTGTTTTGCTGCTGTTAAAATAAACTACAAATAAATGTAGAGGTTTATATGTCACCTCAGAGGATGGCTGCAAAGATTTGTATGGAGTCGCAGGACACTAAGCCTATTGAATCCACTCCAAAATGGCTAAGTAGCTTGTTGTGCAGCCAGCAGCAATAGATATTTTGATAAATAGATATATATATTTTTGCCCGAGTAGTCTTGGGAGTAGCCACTAGATGGCACTGTTTTTGCACGTCTGGAACGTAAACGAGCTTTTTCCCGAGAAAAATCCAAGTGGCTGGTTCCATTAAATCCTACTTTATATCGGTAGATGGCAGATTTGAGCTATTTATGGAGAAAAAACCCAAAGGCTTTAATGGTCTGTGTTGCTTCTTGCAAAAGCATTTTAATTTATTTTTTCTTAAGCCTTCTATATGTAAAATATTATACAAAAATAAAAATTGCTGGCTGGAAAAAGGACTTTTGTTTAAGGCTTTTGTTTCATCTTTTTAAATTACAAGCAGAAGTATACAGGGAAGTAAGAGTGTATTAAAAACATTAATAAAAAGGGAATCAAAACATAAATGAGTAAGAGCACACTTCTGAAAACTATTTCCAGGTAGTGGCAATAAAAAATAAAACAACCTAACATATAAGAATACTGAAAAGGCAAAAATAGAGAAATGTGTCTTGATTTAAAAATATATGACAAGGATACTTTTCAATTCTGTGATACTTTCAGCCTAAGATCATAAACCTGTCTTCTTTTTTGTCTGCGTGAACCCTTTAAAATATATTTACAGAGGTGTGTAAAAAGGGGTACAAAGAAAATTATCACCTCATAACATCGATTTCATTTTTGGATGCTTGTGCACTCTCTAGAGCAAGAAATCAGGAAAGTAGGCTTGGCTGCCCTGAAATCAATGAAAAGTGTTTTTCATGGAGCAATATTTTTCAGCCTTGCTGTCTTGAGGATCCTAACAATCACACCCAAAATTTATTTGCCAGGAAGCAGTCTGTCTGCCTGGGGCAGGTAAAGTTCCAGGTAGAGACAGCTGGGTTAGCTCTGGAGCAATAGGAGAATGGCCACAGTCTATGTGCTGCTTTGTCTATGTAAATTAACTTTCAAAAGGATGGTGAAGTTGCTCCCAAGACCTGAGCTATTACCTCTGCAAGCAGTGCACTGCAAACCACAGCTGACTTAAGGACAGGAAATGGTCTTGTCCCCTCTTATATGCTACCATGGCAGCAGGTGCCTTCATCCACCTGCACTCCACAACTTATTATTTTACTCTCAGAGTTATTTTTGCCTTTATCTTTCAAAGTGGTATAGAGGTCTCACACTTTTCTTAAGGTTTTTTTTTTTGTTTGTTTTGGGTTTTTTTGTTTTTCAGATACAGACAAGCTGCTGAAACTGTGTCACCTTCTTATGTAACAGCCCGGTGCAGTCACCCAAGAAGCAGCAGCCCACGCTCAGCTCCCACATTTCCTTGGGGAGGCTGCAATCCATGTCTCACTGCTCCTTGGAGGTACTGTGAACACCTGACTGCGGGGTGCTGGAGTGTGGAAACTCTCTTTTCACTTGCTCGGTGGATGGTGCACATTAAAAAACATCACTGGTGTCAGAGCAGGAACACAAGTGTATTCCCTTAGGGATGTGGATTCTGGTGCTCTGCTAAGTGGGTGCATGGCACTCCTTCCTTCTGCTTCCAGCACCTATGAAGTTAACCATTTCCTATGTAGTGGAAAACCTTCAGTAAGAGGCTGAGAACTATAAGCAGCCAACTTCCTGAGTGTAAGAGCCTGTGTTTCTCACAGCCTTTTTCGGGATGTTGTTGTAGGCTTGAAGCTTTTTTGTTAAAGGTGGGGATTGAAAGCAGCTCCCCTCTGTGACCTAGACCTGCTGGAACTACTGTGCAAAGGCAGGAACAGAAACCTTCTCTTCTGGATGCCTTTTCAAAGAAAGCTGTGGAAACCACAGTGTTTGATAGAGACCCTAATTCTGTAGGTGTGTTTGGTGAAAAACATGAAACTGGGGGAGAGTTAGAGTGGGTTTCTGAATGTTAATTGCGCTTGGGCGTGAGATGGAGCTCATCAGTGCTGTCAGAACTGAAGGTTTATCTGTGTACACACAGAAAATCTTTAGGCAGTGAGGGAAGTTTGATGTAAAAAATATGTGGGTACTTTTGTAACTAGGAGAATCCAGGAGAAACTAAGGAAAGGTTTTGTCTTTGCATCCTACAGCGCACATGCTGATTCTTGCAGACCTCTAACAGCTCTTTTGGATCAGTCCTAAATAGTCAGCACAAGAACTCAGAAGAAATTGATCTATATGCCTAACCAGAACTGAGCAGACGTAATTCTCTCTCTCCTACACACCTGGAAGCTCATGAAGACCCAGGAGACTCCAGTGGGGCCTGAGTTGCATGGTCTAGCAGAAGGATAGCAGAGATTAAACCAGAGCATTACACCTAGAGCAGACAGATTCCCTAAGGGATGTGTGTGTAGAACGGATTAGGGAAACCTGGATGAGAAACATACAGTGCATAACAACTCCAGGCACATTACACTGATGCCTGCTGCTTGGGCAGGATAAACACAATTAGTTATACGTGCTGAGCTAATCTGGCAAATCCCATCCCAGCCAATTCAGTGAAACTGCATTTTCCTGCTCTCCCTGCACTTGTTGTGTAGACATTCCCATGCCTAATTCTGGGGGCTTAACCAGAGTGTCGCTCTGCACAGAGTTGCTAGAGGGGATCATAGCAGGAGTTATGCCCTCACATGTTCTGCTTTTCAGACTTCTAGCAAATGTTGTCCCTGTCTCAGAGTGTGTTTGAGCTGCTGCAGTTCCTGTCAAAACCAACTCAGTACCTTGATCAAATACAAGTGTGAGATTTGGCTGCATCTCCCTCAGTTTTAGGAGAGGGTGCATTTAATGTTTTAATGTGCAAAACATACGTGCTCAAACTCTTCACCTGAGTATCATCTCCCTAGACAAGAGACATTGTAACCTCCAAGCTGATGGTGCTCATCCAGTTCCTCACTTTGGACCCTCTGTTATGACAAGATGAATTTCCCTTTTTTCCCTTTGATTATGAAGGGGGATCAGAGCTGCCTGAGACAGAAAATTCAGTTTGAGGGTCTCACTGCTAGTGGAGGTGGATCCCATACTGTCTCTGCAAAAGAATTTGAAAACAAAAAGTATCCCCCAGCTGATAGCCCTGCTCCAGGGTTATGGGCACTTCAGATGTGCTGCCCTCTGCTTCCTAAATCACCACCATCATCACAATTCCTTCTGGAATTTCTTGGATAGGTTATAAGATCCTTCAGATTGGGATGGACCTCAGAAGGTCTCTAGTCAGACATAGGACTAACTAAAGGCCAGCTGTGGGGTCAGATTAGGTTGCACAGGGCTTTATCTAGCTGGATCTGGAAAACCTTCTCTGGGCAACCTCTTCTATTGGTTGATTTGCCTGAGAATGAGACATGCTTTCCTGATACCTGCTCAGAAATTCTTTCTCTCCTACCACATACTGTTGTAAACAGCCTGTCTCCATCTTCTTGGTGATGTTCTCACAGATGCTGGGGTATCCTGCATGGTCCCTCTGATGCTCTCTCTTCCTCAGCCTGCAAGATATCTACTTGTCCCACAACAACATGAGCTGGATTCCCACTAGGATGTGTAAAGGACCACAGGTCTCCCCATTGGTCTCCCAGAAAAGCAGTGCAAGAGCAGCATCTAACAGACTAATTATTAAGGGAATTATCTCTATGTCTGTTAGACTTCTGGTTTTTCTCTGTAACATTTTCAAGCATGAGAAACAGGGCCAGATGTTCTCTCTGTGCTGGCTACTTCAGTTGTGTGGAACCAAGACTTTGGCCTTGATCAAGACTAAGCTTTGTGGGTGTTCCAGTGTCAGGCCTCCAGTTAGGGAACACAAATAGAAAATAGAAATGTGTCTTAAGAGATATTCAAGGGATCTCAATTCTTGATCCACATCCACTACAACTCAGCTGACTCCTAACTACATTCTTCACCAAAATGTACACCCATATGGAAATTGCCACAGCTTTGTTTGGCTAGCTCTGCATACTCAGAAATTGTTATTTCTAGTAAGGCTCAAGGCTCGTGGTGTTTCTCCTTTTTCAGCAAGGCTAGTGTTTCTTCCAGCAGTGGGTCTCATTAGAGTGAATGGAAGTATTTTTTCTCTCCTTTTGTATTCAGTACAAAGCAGTGTGGTTATGACATGACTGAGCTGAAAATGAAGCAAAGCCTAGAATCTGCATTTATGACAGAAGCTGCAGTTTGTTCTTGCCACTAGATCTATACACAGCCTTGAGAGCTGACTGTAACCAGACTGCAAAAGAGGTGTCTGCACTGGTATAGTTTAAATTTAGAGGCTACCTTGCTTTTTCTCAAGTGTCACACCTGCAGCTCAAGTGTCACACCTGTGTCTTCAGTCTCTCTGGGCAGTCAGCAGGAGGAGGTTAGAGTCACAATGTCCTCTTTTCTGTTCTGCTTTAAAGTGTCCAATCTCCATCTTTGGTGATAAATTTGCACAGTAGCTCTAAGCTATGTTGGAGGTATTTCTGTCTGCTGTGCACATCTGTTTATGTCCTGTCCTAGCTGGGGTGAAGAGGCAACAAGGGATCTGGCTCCCCTTCTTGTCCCCACAAGCCCTGTACCAGCAGAGGAAAAAACATTTCCTGTTAGAGCAGTCCCAGCCTAGGATGTTAACAAGGGCTGGATTTTGTCTCAGTTTACTTCTTTGACAAATGTGGGATTCCGCTACTGCCTTGGCATTAAGCACTTTTTAAAATGTAAATTTCTCAGCTGCAAGGAATCACATTAAAAAAAAAAAAAAGTATGTTCAAAAAGGAACTGTCTAAATCAAAGACTAATTGGCTGCCAAATTATGGGTTTATGCAACTCCCTCATCACAGCTTGTTTTGCTTTTTTACCAGAGGTAAGTAAAAAAAGCCTCAGAAAACACACAAAAAAAATTTTTGTTTTCCTTTCATAATAAAACATGTGATGTCAACCCATTTACTTTGAAAGCTCTTGTTACCTACAGTGAAAATTTGTCCACCTGAGATTGCCTGTCCAGCCACAGGGAAATGGGAAACAATCCTGTGATTAAATCCTAACTAAAGGTAAACTGAGGCAAAGGGCACAATCAGCAGCAAATGATTGAGTTTCTCGGGAATGGCAGCAGGTTCCTCGAGGATGTGGGCATCATATCTTCCTGCAGAGGATTCAAGACAGCAGCATCTTCCCCTAAATGCCTGTCAAAGCACACAGAGATTCACAGTCTTCATGTATCAGGGATTTTTTGGTAAATGCCCTCTGGGACTGGGGCCATACAGGGACTGACTATGCAACAGAAAGCTCTTGAAATCAAAGTGCAGCTGTTGGTTAACTTTATTGCTCAAGTCTCCATGGTGGCCTCAATCTCACACCCAGGGAACTTAATGGGAGGAAGAAATTAGTTCCTTGACAGATGTTAACAATCACACGGGTGAAATGCTCTGAACCACGACCCACGAGGCGCCGGGGTTAATGTTAGACCTGGGGTGTATTATTCTGGGTCACGGTCTTTGTGGCTGACCTAGTACCCGTGTGGAATTGGGAGACAATCTCCCCGGGATGTAACAGGAGTCAGATCACATTTTCCTTTCTTCTTTCTTTCTGTGACAGTTCCTCATCCTGCCTCAAGCTCTGCACTTGCTGGCCTCTCAAAAACATCATATGCAGCAGACTACCTGGATGCAGTGGTGTTCTTCTCTATACGACCTTGCAATGATGTTTTTCTTCCCCAGCTCATAAGCAGGAGTTTTATCTTAATCCTTTGTTGCAATCTCAGCATGTGAATTCACGCTTGCAATGAAGAGCAAGGATTCCACGTAAATTACAGCAAAACAATGAGAGTTTCTAGTAAAGCATTCACCTTATTTCTTCAGGTTTAATTTTTACCTTTTCCTACAAGTTTTCCCAGCGATACGTGTTTAAAAGAGTAACAAATCTGTTGCCACCAGGGAGCCATATACCCAATACTGTGCTGCAGAATGATTACTCAGGAATTCCCATTAATAGTGGGATAACAAATCTGATTCTCCTTTTTCAGCAACACAGTACCTTACTAGAGGATTGGGGAAGGAGGTAAGGGGGGGTGTGGGGAGTGTGGGGTGTGTATGTGTTGGGAGCAGGCAGAGGGGCTGATGTGCAGAATAGTGTCCCCATTTTACCAGCACTAGGGCTTTGTGAAGCAACGAGGGTCTCATCCAGTGACAGGCTTGTGCTCTGTATGCACACACACTAACCAGGCTCACCTTTGAAATATGCTCACTGGTAAGGAACAGCTTAGAAAGAGAAGGGTACAAATACCATTCCAAGAGCTTTTCCAACTGTGCTGAATCTTTGCTATGTCAAAAATAAACTGCAAAATGAAAAGATGAAGAATAAGCCTACCATTTTGCGTTCTCACCTCTTAAAATAAAAGAGTAGTTTTAAACCGCATAAAAATGTTCTGCCATGATGAATTACACATTTATAACCCTATTTAGTGAAGTATTTTACCTATGTAATTTTAAAACTGTCACTTTGACAAAAAATATAGATGAGCAAGTTGGCCTTTCACATTTAATGTTTTCGTTCTTATTTGCAATTCACCAGGTTCAGCTTTGATTAAAGAAGTGGTATAAATGGAATGCATAATGGTCAGGACTTCAAGAACATATTACTCTGACATTGCAGGATAAGACTTTTTCCTTTGTATAAGCAGATTTGGTTTCTTCACCTGAGAAACTTCTTGATCCTGGGCTGGCTGGCTTTATTACATCTGAAATGCATCTTTGACTCCAAATTTGCATAGAATAAGGTGCTTGATTTAAAAAGGAAAAGACAAAAGTCAGTGGATGCACATATTTATAACACTTTCTTTTAACTTCAGGGAATGAATCATCCCATGAAGTATGACTTTGAGTCTAGGATGAGGTGCAGCTTCTTCAAAAGATTTTAGGGCCAATGCAAAGAAGGGATCAGCAGAGGTTCTGCTCTGGACACAGCATGTCCTGTTAACAGGGGTTTTTCTCCACAGCAGCTGCTGTAAGTGCTTGGCATAAAGTGACCCTGAATTAGCTAAGAAGAAGAAATATTTCTCTCTCTCTCCTACATGTCAGAGATACATTTTATGTCTTCAATCCACTTTTCCCTGGAAGTCTCAATTCTTTCAGGTTAAGTTATAATTTGGGAATAAAATCCCCCAAACAACTCCAAACCTCAAAACCAACCAAAATAACAATCCCCTAGAAAGGCTTCCTTTTGAAATAGTTACTCAAATACATTAATGGTTTCTTTTTCAGTAGACATGTTAAGTACAAATTCTCTTCCTTGTGACTAGCTGTAGGAATTGCACATTGCATTCCAGCTCCACACTGGAGAGGAAATGGTTTCCTAATGGAATCACTCCGTATCAGTATTTAACCACTGAGGATAATAAATCCCGATGATCCTTCAGTAAAGACCTCAGGTGTGTCACTGGATTAGTGACTGTTAAGACAAGTACCTTGGCAGGGTACCTCAGGCAGCCATTTAATGGCTAATGGCAACTTCACACAATTACCTGTGTTTAGTTCTCTCTGATTAGATGGCTCCTCCTCTCAAGGGTCAGTGACATCAGTTTGTTTTAGGACCTAAGTTTACCAGCTTGGATAGAATGAAAATAAATAAATGAATAATAATAGGTCAGATGTGAGAAACAGAGGAGATAAGAGAATTCAATTCATCTCTTTGGAGATGGTCCTGACAGAAGGCGTGAAACATCTACCTATCTAGGAAGGTCAATTTTAGGAGCAAGGGTGGTGGTTCATTGGAACATTCATTCTTCTTTTTTAATTTCCTTCTTTGGATGTTGGTTTGCAGGAGACCACTTGGCAGGATCTTTGAGCCAGCAAACAGATCTGACACATGGCTTCCAGTCCCTGTTCCAGGGAATTCCATAAGCAGTTTATACAAAGTTGAACAGTGTGAAGAAGAGATATTGAGCTGATAAATGTACCCTGTGCTGTGCAGGACTCTTTCTTTGGAGGCAGAAAATAGGGGTCTGAGTCCATTTTAAGAAGAGCTCCTGTGTTGGGGTTGGTGACAACTGGAGGAAAGATGTTTGTTTCAGGCATTTTTTTTTATGCCAGTCTAAGTCTTAGAAACCCTTCCCAGCTGAAACTATTTGTCAAATTAATGTTGAATTCATAAAATTGTTTTGGAATGGATGAAATTGCTTTTTGGGGATATGAATAGTTCATTCACAGGAAGAAAAATGTGCCTGGCTCTGGCGGATTACATTGGCAGGAATGCACCCAAATGTTGCTAGAAATGACTTCCAGGATGAAGAAGAGTGATGAATCCCACACTTAACCTTAAAAATGTGCTTAAAAGCTTTCCTGAATGCAAAGTATATTCTTGTTACTGGAAGTGCAGGGCTGAATTCTTCTCTGCTTTATGTGTTCGTGTACAACCAAGGAGGCTATGTGCCAAAAAAAATGCAATATGCAACACTTTTGCAGAAATGTTTGCTACATCTCCACCTTTTTCCAGAAGAGTTTATGCTTATAAACACAGTAGGTTTCTCTGACAGCAGAGAAGCAGGTCCAGTTTTCTAAAAAACCACTTTGAATATGAGTCAGCAGTCAAGGGAGGGGATTTTCCTGCTCTGCTCTGAGCTGGGGCAGCCTCATCTCCAGTCCTGGGGGCTGGTTTGGGTGCCAGAGTGTAAGAAAGACATTAAAATGTTAGAGAGTGTCCAAAGGAGGGCAATGACAGTGGTGAAGGGTCTTGAGGGGAAGCCCTGTGAGGAGCTGCTGAGGTCACTTGGTCTGTTCAGCCTAGAGGAGACTGAGGGGAGACCACATTGCAATTACAGCTTCCTCATGAGGGGAAGAGGAGGGGCAGGCATTGATCTCTCTCATGACCAGTGACAGAACCCCAGGGAATGGCCTGAAGATGTGTCAGGGGAGGTTTGGGTTGGATATCAGGAAAAGGTTCTTTACCCGAAGGTGGCTGGGCGCTGGAACAGCCTATCCAGGGAAGTGATCACAGCATCAAACCTTGACAGAGCTGAAGAAGTGTTTGGGTAATGCTCTCAGGCACATGGAGTGACACTTGGGGATGATGCTGTGCAGGGGCAGAAGTTGGGACTTGGTGATGCTTTGTGGGTCCCTTCCAACTCAGCATACTCTGTGATTCTGTGATTTTTTTATATCACTCTGGCTCATTTGATTTGCCTGCAGAGATTGTTAAAAAGAAAGTCTCCAGTGAGGTAAATGAAGTCATTTGCTAACTCTCCAGGACAGTGAAGGTATTTAAGTCAAATATGACTCTTCCAGACTGAGTGTGACACATCTGCTGTACCTTATCTTCCTTCATTGCCATTATCCCACTTAACACTGGCTTGATTAACTGGCTAAGTGGAAATACTGAACTGTAGCTGAAATTCTTTCTTTTCCTATCAGTTCTTGAAAGGCCAAAGTGATAAATGGGATTCAGACCTCAAAGCCTCACTTGCATCACAAAATGTCAAACCGGTTAATACATGAGTTCAGTGTTTCTCAAAATCTGCTACATGCCTGCTGTCTCTATCTTCCTCTGCACCTGTAGAGGTGCATGTGACAGCAAACCTTTGTGTTTTCAAGGGCAGCCTCTGATTGTCTTGACTTGTAGGCATAGGGCATGTAGTGGATTTTAACATGTGTCTTTGGCCTCTTCTACTTGTCAATATCCAGCAATTCAGAGATCTGATGCACAAGGATAAGAAGATGTAAGGAAAGGAATACATTTTGAAATTCCAGAACTATCTATACAAGAGATGTTTAGAAGGTCTGACAGTATATCAACTCCAACTTGAACCTCCTGTTGAATGTTGCCCAAAAACCCTTTCCATGACTAAAACTCTATCAACACTCATTTGCACAGCAAGTGGTTAACTTACTAGAAAAGACAAAAAATATCACAAATGGTATATTACATCACTAGAGAAACCAAGAGAGACATTGGTCAAACATCCTAAGGTCATTTTTATCCCAGAAAACAAACTTATTTTCATCATGATGAGAAAGACAGAGAGTCTTAAATAGCTCCCTTTTATTGGATTTAGATGGAATTACCTGAAATCTATGGGATTTTTTCAGCCTGAATATACAAGCAGGACACAATTGAGCACAAAAGAGAAATTAGTATTACAAAGAGCACGGATTTTCCTGCCCTCTGTCTGTATCTGCAAAATCTACTGTCCTGGACATTACAATGCCATTGTATCTTACAATTACAATTTTATCACCCTGAGTTGCGCACCTGTGACTTTTTCAGGCTTCTAATTGTACAAAGCTCATTCTGGTGAAAGGATCATGAGCATTTGCAAGCAGTTTATAATGAGGATGTCATTGCTTTTCATAGTGTTAACAAGATTACCATCATGTGTTCATGAATACTTAAGCACATTCAATAAAAAGGATGGGATGTGAAGAGGATGAGCTATTGCAGCTCTGAGATTGTTAATCAAGGTTGTAAATTATCCATATCCTTTAAATTCATGGTGGGACAGCAACGTCAAAGAACTGTTTCTCCAATGGGCTGCAGTNTTCTTTTTTTTTTTTTTTAGTATGTTGGCATATTCTGCAATGCTTCAGTATAGAAAATTAGCTCAGAGTCCCAAAGTACACATGGTCATGGGCTGTGTCTGCCCTTGTTTGCTTCTGTTAGCTGATAAATTGGTGATTTGAGCTAGAAGGAACACTTTATTCTGTATAGTGGTTCTGGGGGAGGCTGTGATACAGGTTTGATACTTTACAGTGTAGGCCATCAGATATACATCTTTGTTTTCAGGCAGCTCCATTTATTTACTTACTGATTTTTGTATTGAACCTTCTTCTGCCACCTAATTCATCCTTGTTAGTTTTCTGGAGTCTGCTCATTCCACTCCCTCACTCACCTGGAAAGTTCCCATTGCTTCACAGGACCCTGCTCTCACAATTACTGATGGGTGTTTCCTGGGTGCACCAACAGGCACAGACGAGCGCCAAGGACTGACTTCTGGCCCAGAAGTCAAGTGACACAGACCAGTTCCTGTCAACACTATTTAAAACAACCTTCTTACTAGAAAATTGTTGTAGTTGTCATGGTGTAACATTAAGGACTGATAGTTAACTCATGTGGACAGTGAGGTGAACACTCAGGCTCAGTCCTGTTTTTCTCAGCAGAGTGAACAAAGCGTCTCAGAAGGAGTGATGTTTCTGTCTGCCTGCTGGGGTCTCTACCACAGAAACATACTGTCTGTGAAAATTGTTTCAGAACTAAAATGGCTTCTAGTGAACTCTTCAACCTTAAGGGCTGCTATATTACCAAAATCCTCGCCTGTTCCTTCTCTGTTCATAAAAATCTCTTCAAAGCTTCTGTCACCCTTAAAAGTAAAATGCACTGCTGTGCAATGTTTGTTTTTGGGGTGATACTGTAGTAATTCCAAGAGGCCCAGACATTAACTGTGATACTGAGAACTTGCTAGCACTCAAATGCCTACTTCAATGTTTTGAATGCAGAGAGGGAGTCCTGAGTTCTGGGCTCTGCTGAAAATTTCAATATTTTATTTAGTATGACACACTAGAGGAAGTGGGTACAAGGAGTTTCTATCTGTTGAATGTCTCTAGCCTCTGTATTAGAGAGTTTCAGTCTCATATGTTTTACTCCATTTGGATCTCTGTAGTCCTTCTTCTCAGCTTTATGGCAGATTGTCATGGACAAGGTTAAAGGCAAGTGGTCCCAGCTCTTTTCAGCCTGCTGTGTCACTTGGTGATTTGGACACTCTGGTAGAAGGTAGAAGGAGGAAGGGACTCAAAATCTCCTCTGGCAGGGCAGCCAATTAAAGTAGGCTTTTGTGCTATTACTAAAAAGACCAGGTTATTGAAGAAAAATTTGCCACAGAAGTAATGGTATTTGTTCAGGACTGTCAGAGAGTGTTAGGCATGTACCTTCTAATAAGCTTAATTTGCTATTGAGCAGTGTGTTAGAAGGCACATTGACCTTGTTGTGCCCTGTTGTACTGTGTTGAATCTAAACCTATGCAAGACTCAATTAATATAAGCTTATTTGTAACCATCTGAGAGATGAGACTTTTATATGTCACTCTGTTTGATGCAGGGGAATATAATCTCTAAAACACTTACCTGCTCTCTCTAGTTACACTGGTGTCAATGTCAAGTTGGTCACATGAGGAAGACACGTCTCCTGAGCTTTTGAATTTGATCCCTAAAATGATGCCTCCAATGTTTTGACTGACATTAACAATAATGAAATATCAGACTCTAGCAAGCTTCCACTTAGACTAGTTAGCTTTAAGTGTGATGACCAGGCATTGGTCTAAAGAAAATAGCTTGTCACACCTGGTAGTAAGTACCACAGGAGCTGGATTCCTCATTTGTCTTTAAAAGTGCAGTGAAACAATAGGGAAGACAATCTTTGCAATTAATGTGATCGAGTTATACAATGTAAACCTTTGACAAATTAAACCAGACTCTGTTACAAACAGGCTTTGAACATAATTTCTCCTAAAGCTGACATGAAAATACACTTTTAATCAGAAAGCTAGAGAACAAAATTCTTTCATGTTATTATTGCACTATGTCTTTTTTATCTTTTTTCATCCCCCCTCCCTTTTTTTTTGCACACTGCTGAGCTGCTAGTATCATAATTGAACTGAACAGATATTTTTCATTAAACACCAAGGATCTTTTCTGTGCCCCTCCTAAGATCCCTTTGAAAGTCCCAGAAGTAGCAATGTGATTTTCTTCGTATTCAAATCTTCCTACTTGAGATGACAGTAAAAATATGGATGATTGCTTTAAACCTTAGTTGAGGTAAATGCAATGCTCAATAACTTCATCAAATAAAGCTTGAATTTTATGGTGCATATGCCAGTCTTCATGGTTCACTGAACTTTTTCAAATAGTACACTGCCTGCCTATATCAAATTTGTAGAAAGGGATTGATTTTGTTCTTGTTGTTACTGGAATAAGGCCATTTCAACCTCGCTGCATGCTTTCCTGAAATAATAATGCTATATTAAAAGATAAATGATAAGCAGATTACTGTTTTTAAGGATTATTCAGAATGTTAACAACAAATATGACAGACTTGCTGCTGTAAACTTAAATGGCAAGTCTCAACCTGATTATTAAAGTTCTGTTTTTCACAGACATGTAGGATTATAGAGCAAGTTGGTTTTTTTTGTTTGTTTTGTTTTTTTTGTCTGCTAGACAGAAGCATTATGCTTTCAACTATAACCATAGACTGCTATGATTATTTTTTCTCCCATGTATTTCCTTCATTTTGTGGTGGTATTGATAAGATAGCAATAGACTGTAAAGTGCTTCCTGAACATAGCTAATGTTACCAGCTGTGGGAGAATATGTGATGAAGGCAGACACATTTAGAACATTATCCATTTCCAGACTGATAGTCAGTGACAGGACAAGTGGTGGCTGTTTAATGAATTATTTTGAAACCTGGATAGTGCAATGAATTCCCCTTGGATTTTTTTCTATCCACGTTTTCTAAGGCCATTTGTATGTAGTTGTATTTTCCCGCATTTGTTTGCTTTTATCTGTAGTTGGATGATGAAAGGACTGCCTTTGGCATACACAGGAAGCAGATCATTTAAAAGCATATAAAATGCAAATCTACCTAAAATTTTGGTTGGGAAGTACGTAGTAACAGCTCCTTAGCTGCTGTCAGAGAACATAACTCCACAGAAGTCACAGGCATAGTGCTAATGTGTCCAAGCTGAGCCCGTATCCTCCTTAGGTCCCTATCAAAGCAATAAATGATCAAAGCTTTCTTTGTTCCTTCTCCCAAATAGTTTGCAGTGTAGCATTCAGTTCTAATTGGTTTATCCTAATTTCCTTTTGTCAGTTCCTTTTTGTGGCACTGGCAATTTTCAATGACATGCATCTTGGGATTTCATAGGCAAAATTAATGCCAGTAATAATTAGACATCACTGAAGCCCAGGATTTAAAGAGAAATAGGTTCACATAGTGAAGATAACAGCAATATTTTCTGAATTTTTCAGTATGCCAGTGGCATGATATCAGGTAGTCTTAGGTGTCCGAACAGTATGGAGAAAATGGAAGCTTATTTCCATTAGCTTAAAAAAAGCCAAAACCAGAAAACCCCAATTTATCTCTGCAAGCTAAACCTAGAATGATTGTGGCAACTCACTCATTCCATATTGGAGTAGAACAGAAAAACCCTAGCCAATAACAAACCCTGTAATTTGGGAAAGTCTATATGCAAGTGCTTGTATGACTTCTTACGTGTACAAAGTAACTTTGGACTAAAACTAACAGCTGAAGTGGGGACTGGGTACTTTGCAGAGAAATATGTAGTGGGCATTTTTTACCCTCTCTATCCTTAATTTGCTTTGAAGGCCCCAAAACCGCATGGCATTTTGTATTGTGTCTGACTGGGAAGGAGTTCACTTTCTCCTAGCAGCTCTCACAGTGCTGTGCCTTGCATTGGTAGCTGGAAAGGTGTTGGTAACACCCCTTTGTCTCCTGCTGAGCAGGGCTGGCACAGCACTAGCACTGTGTCCCCAGCATTTCCCTCCCATCAATAGTCTTGGATAGGCAGGATCCTGGGACAGGACACATTTAGGCCAACTGACCCAAAGTAACCACATTTATATTCCATACCATGACATCAGCTCAGATACAAAAGCTAAGAAAAGGAGTAGGAGCATTTGTTCTTTACTAAGTTTGCCTTCCCAAGCAACCACCACATGCGCTGAAGCCTACAGCTTCTTGGGAAGTGGCTGAATATCACTTGCTGATGGGAAGTAGATAATTAAATTGTAGGTTTTTCTTTTTGATTGTGGACACAAAAACTTTTGCTTTTACTTAAGAAACAGCCTTATCTTGACCTACAAGTTGTTTTCCAGCTTATTTTCTCTCCCCTGTCCAGCTGGGAAAGAGGAGTGACAGAGTGGCTTGGTGGGCACCGGGTGTCCAGTAAAGTTGACCTACCATGTATTGTCAAGGCAAATGATCTGAAATCATTTCCTACAATGATGATCAATTCTCTCACATGTTTTCCTTGTGGGGCATTGAAGACAGCTGCCATCTGCAATGTGACCTTGAGTCAGAGATTCCTTTTTCTATTTCCCTCCCAAGATCTGTTGAAGTGAGGCCCCAGTCCTCATGAATTTCACTACTGATGGTACAAGGAATCTGCAAAGCAGGGTCTGATGAGAAAGAGAAATTGTGCAAGAGCCACTAGAGAAATCCATGTTGCTGGACTTACGCTTTAAGATTGGGATTTTTAAACCTATATGATATAAGAACCTGGTTGTAGGATATGCTGAGTGTAGTGAGAATGTGATTTATTTAGTTAAGGTGTCCATTAATTTCTCGTAACCTGCATATCCTAGTCTTGACAAATAATTGGTGCTGAAGTGCTCAGGAAGTAACCTGAACATGAAACCAACTCAGTAGCAGATATGAGATGTCAAGAAATAAATAGATAAATATTAAGGAGTTAGAGAAAGCACTTCATTAAAAACTCAGTATTCAGGCAAGGTTAGAAGTAAATTATAGATTCAACCTGCCTCTAGGTTTGTTGGGAGCAAGGGTGTTTGTGCTGAAATCTCTTGGGTAGGGTTGTCATCAGCTATAAAATAAAATGTACCACCAAGGGCTTATGTGGATTTTTTTTCCTGAACATGAAGTGTAGGGGGAAAAAGAAACAGAAAAGCTTAAAAAAGGAATATAAGAGGGGAAGGAAGAGTGGTAAATACTGGTTAAAACAGTAGGAAACTTACCTTTGACACATGGTGGAAGGTCAACAAGGTGAAGCTGACATTTCACATTGGCGTGTTTAACATATTGTTCTGTGCATCAACATTTTGATTTCATATTCATTTGATAAATAATGCAGTGAGAACAGAAAAAGGTACATATGAAGCTCCTCTGACATTGCTTGTAACAGTGGAAAGGAATAGACTTGCTGTGCCTGGAATGTCAGTTGCCACACATACTAACAATTATACAGAAAAAGCTCTCAGACAGCAAAATGCAAAATTATCCTCTTACAAGTAACCCTGCTGCTGTACTGGAAAGATTTAAATAAACTTGCATTCCATTTGCACATGGTGCAAAGTGAGAACTGTATCTCTAGTTTATTTGTTTTGTGTTGCAGTTGAATTGGGCATTTTCAAACATAAAGCAAATGAAGGGTGACCCCCAAACTGAGACAGTATTTGGATTCCTTATGTGTATACACGCATGCACGCACACATACATACATATGTATAGAGAGAGACACATATATATTGCAAATATCAGCCAAATATCTGTAGCTCATCCAAGACCCTGGGGAGAATCTCACTGGAGACATGCAGTCTCATCTACCAGAACAAACTGAGAGCACCTTCCCTGACCCAAGTGGTGCTCCTCTTTCCCAGTGCCTTTACTCCTTCCTTTTGGGTGTGCTTTGCAGCTCATTTTCTGAGTGAAAACAGCCAGAATATATTGTGAGAGACCAAGGGATTACATGCACAGTTTGTACAGTGATGAAACCATCCTTTAAGTATGAGACACCCCAACCCAAGGATTAAGAAAGGAGTAAGGTTAAGGTTAGGTCCAGTATAATCAAAAGAGATTTTCCAGATTGTTTTCACAATATATGTTGATGACAGGAGTTGGAAACTGTTAGTGGCATTTCCCCTTTTCTGTAGTAATGAGGCTGATTGTTACTTTTGACTTTTATTACGACCAGCAATCTGATTCAATGAGCAATCACATATAGTACATGTAATTCTATTATTTATTGCTTTGTTCACTATTCACTTTACAATTTGGCTTTAGATAGCTATCATTTCAAATTATTCGGTTCAGTGCTGCAATTAGACAGTCAATAGTCAGTCCTAAGTAATGCTTTCTTCTGGCACTTGGTAATACTTGAAGAATAATTCCATTCTCCCAATCGAGACAGAGCTGCTGAGAACAGTGCATTCAATTTTCTCCTATTCTAGACTGGCTATTTGAGTTACTGCAGCTCCTGAACTTATGCAGTTTCAGCTGCTTACTTATCTGCAATAAAATTGTTAGAACTAAGTAGGCTCTGAAAGCTTTTCTGATTAACAGGCTTGATGCCTTGTAGAGTGCACTACGGCTATGGTGAGAACTGTATATACACATATATGGAAATAAAGAAGCTTAGTAGCCTTGGTGCTCCAGCAACATGAAGGAGATAATTGAAAAAACAACAAAAAAAAGTTAGTTGGGTTCATTTGTGCTTGAACTGGATCAGAGACAGCAAGTTGCATTTTTTCCTAGTATGTTGGCTTTATGAGGTAGTCCTGCCATGAAACAGAATAAGTTCTGATGGATAACTTAAGGTTCAGGTGGTTGAAATGCTTTTACATAAGACAAAATTACTATAAAACAAAAAAACCCCTATATTCAGATGATGGTATCTGTCTGCCCATTTCTATTTTTGCCACAGTCTTTGTCCCAAATATGAAAAAAATGTTGTCAGATTCTGTTTTTGTTACAATTTATTTTTCTCAGTAATGAAATATCAACATTTTCATGGTTTGTACACTACACGAAATATAATATTTTGCTGGAATCCTTTGACCTTTTCAAAAACATGTATTTTGATTGTCTGGCAATTCTGCTATTTCCCTGCAGGTTAGAGAGGAAAACTGTGTTTTGTGGAAGAGGTGAATTTACAGTGGCGTTGCACTGGGCTCTGTGGCAGGTATTCATATGCAGCTGGGACATAGGCATGGTGATGATTTGTAATGGTTAGTCCTGCAAAATGCACTGACCTAGACAGATTGTCTTTTTCTTTTCTCTCTTTTTT